>WNWK01020406.1:0-35895 GCA_009830355.1 Cherax destructor | reverse complement strand
AACTTAACGGATGCTATCAGGTCCGGTGCTCTTGTTGGGTTTAACCTGCTTAGTTCTTTTGCAGGTCATGAGACACTTACTAGTTGACAATTGTTTTGAGTTCCCTTTATTGATATAGTAAGTTTTAAGCTTATTCCTCTTTAAGGGGGCTCCTGAGGAATTGGACCTTTTGGTCTTCTTTCTCAGACCGAACCTAATACCCCCAATCCCCTCCTTTCCCATCTTCCCCATCCTCCCTTTTCCTTTCCTCCTCCCCCTCCTCCTCATCCCTCCCTTATTTCCTTCCCATTTTACCCTGGGAGCTTCTCTCCACAGGCATTCTAGTTCCTAGGTAGGGGGTAAGGGTACCGTGGTCCATTCTTATTTCGTTGAGGTTCTTGGCGGTGGTGTAGTTTGCCGTGGAATCTGGATCACCTGGGGATGTCCCAATCCCTCTCTGGTCTCCCGGGGGTGGCCTTGGGTATCTTTCGGGCGACGGGTGTATCTCTGGAGGCCACCTTTTCGGTTCGGGGTGGTGGCCGAAGGCGGTATGCTTTGTGGCGGATATCCGGCCGCCCTCTCTTTGTCCGCCGAGGTGGCTCGGTGGATGTGAGGTTGCTATCCCAGATTGCTGGTTTACTGGCATGAAGGGTAGGGTATGCACGGGTTCCATGCAGCATCTGCACTACTTGCGGTGTTGAGGTCCTCTTGGGCGCGGAGGGGGATTACTCCTTTTCATTCCTCCTAGGGAGCTATTCCTCCACGTTCCCCCTTTTTTATTCATTTTTATTTTTATTTTCTTTTCTTCTTTCTTTTTTTTCTTAAAAACAAAGAAAGAGTAATAACTCATGGATGCCCTAACCGTGACTCTACCCCCGGGCCCTTGATACCGGACCTAGTTCTGACCCTACCCTGTTAATGGATAACTCTTTGGACAACCTAATACGCCTGTACCTGAAGCAGGTGCCAGTTCATCACTCTCAGGTCCCAGGGACCCGACTGGCCCTTTCGATACATCTGACCTTGCTCTTCTCTGACCTTGATTCCGCTTCTTCCTCGACGGTGCGGCAATTTCGAATCGCTCGCCCGTCTCACATCAGACCACCCCTGGTCCCACACCCAAACGACCAAGACCCACACATGACGATTCGACACTTTCTTCTCGTTCATCTCAGAAACGACAAGCTTGTCATGCACTCCCCTTAAACTCTCTGTTTCAAACTACTCAATGGACAAAGTTTTTTACTCTGCGACCAACTTCTCCTAATGCCTATCTTTCAGACCATAGTATTGGTAAGGCTCTGCTATGCCATGTTGGTAAAGACATCTCATTTCACGCTCTCAAGAGCGGCACTCGCATCATCACGGTCCAGAATGCTGGCCAAGCTCGTGATCTTTCTCTTCTCACAACCATAGATACTGCTCCTGTAACTATTGACAAGCACCATTCCCTCAATTCTTGTTGTGGTTCTGTCATTTTGCCCCACACCATTGTCCAATGGAATTTCCAGACATGTGGTGATGACATTTTCGAGCAGCTTGAGCTCCAAGAACTCCCTATCCTTAAAGTTGACACTTTTGTCCTCCCTGCCAATAAGCTCGTTTAACGTTTGACTGCCGAGAACTGCCACCTTCGGTCTACATTGCAGGTCAACGTTTACAAGTTCGAAAGGTGACCCCTACACCGCAGCAGTGTAGAAACTGCTGGCATACTCAACCCCTGCCAATTTGGCTTCAGGAAAAATAAAAGCACTAACGATGCAATAGTAAAAATGATAGACCTGCTTTACACAGCACTTGAAAATAAGGAATATCCACTAGGACTTTTTATTGACTTAAGGAAAGCTTTTGACACAGTAAACCACGGCATCCTACTCCACAAACTTGACCACTATGGAATAAGAGGTCATGCACTAGCATACCTCAAATCCTACCTCACTAATAGGTACCAGTATGTACTATTAAAGACACATCCTCCACGACACTACCACTAGACACCGGCGTACCGCAGGAAGTGTCCTTGGTCCCTGCTCTTCCTCTTATACATCAATGATCTTCCCAATGATCACAACACTTGAAACCAATACTCTTTGCTGACGATACAACTTATGTCATCTCCACAAACCTTGCCACGCTTAACACCATTGTTAACGACGAATTAATAAAAATAGCAACATGGATGACTGCCAATAAACTTACACTCAACACTGATAAGACTTTCTATATTATGTTTGGCAACAGAACAGATGATCCACAATTAAACATTAAGATCAACTCTACACCTATTGCTAGACATAACGAGGGCAAGTTCCTGGGCCTTCACCTTGACAGCAGCCTGAAATTCAGCACCCATATCCAACACATAACAAAGAAAGTGTCCAAAACTGTGGGGATCCTCTCTAAGATACGGTATTATGTACCACAATCAGCCCTACTCACACTATACTACTCACTCATCTATCCCTACCTCACATATGCCATTTGTGCATGGGGATCAACAGCAATTACCCACCTAAAGCCAATAATAACCCAACAAAAAGCCGCAGTAAGAATTATCACACAATCCAACGCTAGGCAGCACACCCCCACTCTTCAAAGACCTAAACCTACTCACTGTTCAGAACATCCATACTTACTACTCTGCTATCTACATTTATAGAACCATTAATTCCAACTTTAACCCTGAGCTAAAACACTTTCTTGACAGTTGTGACAGGACCCATAGACATAATACCAGACATAAACATCTCTTTGACATTCCCGTGTCCGACTAAATCTATACAAAAATTCAATGCGCATAAAAGGGCCTAAAATCTGGAACTCCCTGCCTGAAAACTCTAGAACTGCAGACACAACCTCCATTTTCAAAAGCACCGTTAAAAACATCTTATCTCACTTACGCACCCAACCGGTAGTTAACCATACGAAAACTACTTTATCTTGCACATATCCACAGCAAAATACACTTATTGATATCTGTGATTCTCCTTAATTTGCACATTACTAACCACAGCAAAATACACTTATTGATATCTGTGATTCCCCTTAATTTGCACAGTTCCAACCAAAATTCTAATACAACTATTGCTCCATAATACTTAAGCTAGTCATAAGTTTGCCTAAGATACTCCAATATAGAATCTATATTATGCCAATATATCACCTTTATCATTAATATATAAACTAATTGCTAACTTTTTATACTAATTGTTAAATTCTCAATGTTTAAATTCCAGTACCTAAATTTTGTAAACCTAACCTTACAATCTGTATATCCATTGTATAGCTATTGAGTAAGACCTATCATAAGACTGCCTGAAAAGCCTAGGCATACCTAGGCATATTATTGGCCATCTTGTAATATCAACTTTAATGTATAACTATAAGTACCCCCCACCTTGTATTACATGAAATAAAGGATTTGATGTTCTTGGCTCCGAGGTTCCTACCTCGGCATCCCATACTGTCCACACTCCTTCCTCTACTCACTTGCACAGTTCTGAGTCTACACGTCCTCGTCCTTCAACTAAACCTCAGCGCCCCCCTTCTTCTCATAAGTCCGGCAAAAAATCCCTATTGCCGGGTTCTTCGCCTCCGACTAGTTCTGTAACGTGTGTGGAGGTTCATCCTCCTCGTACACTATCTTCATCCCCTGTCCCCTCCCAAGCCCCTTCGACAGTTTCCTCTTCCATCTCCTCGCCTTCTACTTTAGTAGTCTATAGACTCCCCGATAGTTGCTCACTCTCCTTCCATTTCTAATGTCGTCCCACATTCTGCATCTTTGTCTTCCGAAACACTGGAAGCTATCTCAGAATATATTTCAGAGACTGGAACGATGATGGACACCGCTCCACCTGAGGTTCCTCCTCCTCTCTCTTCTTCGTCTACACCCCTCCTTCCTTCACAACGCCCTCCTCCTTCTCTGATTACAGATCTTCCGCTGCCTCCACACGTGGACTTTTCTAACCCTAGTCCATAGATTCCTCTCTTCGACATATCTTTCTCTCCATAAATCATGGCTTATTTGCAGTGGAATATCCGAGGCCTCAGGGGTAACCGGGGTGAACTTCAGGTGTTGCTCTCCCAGTTTTTCCCTATTGGGGTCTGTTTGCAAGAACCCAAATTACAATTCATTGTTATCAGGCCCTTTTCAGGCTATGATTTGTTATATTCATCGGATCCTTTTTCCGATGGAACCTTTAACGAAAGTGCTCTTCTTATACGCACTGGTGTTCCATACCGTCAGCTCTATGTTCCTTCTTCCTTACATTACACCGCAGTCCGTATCCACTTGAATAAGTGGTATACACTCTGTTCTTTATATCTCTCCCCTTCGCGGGCATTGTCTATCCCAGATGTTGATTTTCTGGTTTCTTCCTTACTGCCACCCCTTCTGTTACTTGGCGATTTTAACGCACACCATTTTCTCTGGGGAGGGTCGCATTGTGACTCCCGTGGCGTTCAGTTGGAGGCATTTCACTGCTTCTATCCCCCTCCATGTTTTAAATACGGGTACTCCTACCCATTTTGATCCTCGAACTCATTCTTTCTCCTGTATCGATCTCTCCATCTGCTCTTCCTTAACAGTCCTTGACTTCAGCTGGTCTGTCCTCCCGGACTTACATGACAGTGATCATTTCCCAATCATCCTTAAGTCCCTTTCGTTTTTTCCACCTCCTCGTTGCCCACGCTGGCAATTTGACCAGGCGAAATGGGACCTTTACACACATCTTACTGCCTTTCATGAGGTTCCTTCCTCGTCCTCCATTGATGAGGTTTTACATCTCTTTTCGTCCTCCATCTTCACAGCGGCTTCACATTCTATTCCCCAAACCTCGGGCAAGCATTCTCAGAAGTGCATGCCTTGGTGGTCTCCTGCTTGTGCTCGGGCAATACGTTTGAAACAAGCTGCGTGAGGCAGGTATCGGTATAACAGAACCACAGAGAGACTCCTTGATTTAAAGCAGAAGAGAGCTATTGCTCGCCATGTCATTCGTGACGCTAAACGCACTTGCTGGCGAGATTACGTTTCTCTGTCACTTCGGCTTCCTCGATGAGTGCAGTCTGGAAGAAAGTGCAGAAATTAAGTGGTAAATTCTCTCCCGACCCGGCTCCTGTTCTTCAGGTTGCCGGTGTCGATATAGCACACCCTCTTTGCCGTTGCCACTGAAATTGGTAATCATCTGGTCCGCATTTCTCAGGGGCTCCATCTATGCCCCTCGTTCCTTTCTTCTAAGTCTCCCAGCGAGTTAAAGCCCTTAGATTTTTCTTCTCTTAGAGAAGAATCTTATAATGTGCCTTTTACCCTTCAAGAACTGGAGGCAACACTCTCTGCTTGCCGATCATCGGCAGCTGGGTCAGACGACATACATATTCGTATGCTACAGCATTTACATCAGTCTGCTCTTACTGTCCTCTTACGACTCTATAATCTTATATGGTCGCAAGGAGTTCTTCCCCAGCTGTGGAAGTCTGCTATTGTTCTCCCTTCTCGCAAACCGGGTACTACGGGACGTGATACCTCCCACTACCGTCCCATCGCTCTTACCAGTGCAGTTTGCAAGGTGATAGAACATCTAGTTAATAGACGTTTGATGTGGTATTTAGAGACGCACAATAGTCTCTCCCCTAGTCAATATGGCTTTCGTAAAGGCCATTCTGCCATTGACCCCTTACTGCGGTTGGATACGTATATTCATAATGCCTTCGCTAATAAACACTCGGTTATCGCCATCTTTTTCAACCTTGAGAAGGCTTATGATACAACTTGGAGATATAATATCTTGGCCCAGGCCCACTTCTTAGGCCTCCGAGGCAACCTACCATTCTTCCTTAAGGTCTTCTTAACTGACAGACATTTCCGTGTCCGGGTTAGTAATAAGCTTTCCCCGGAATTTGTCCAAGCTGAAGGTGTCCCCCAGGGTTGTGTTCTGAGCACAACACTCTTTCTGCTTGCTATAAATAATCTGGCATCTGTTCTCCCATCCAATATTTGGTCATTGCTCTATGTGGATGACTTTGCTATAGCTTGTGCAGGTGCTGACTGTCACCTCATTGCAGTTTTCCTCCAGCATGCCATCAACCGGGTTTCTGATTGGGCCACCACTCACGGGTTTAAATTTTCTAGTGGCAAAACTCATCAAATTACGTTTACTAGACGTTCAGGGGTCTTTGATCATCCATTGTACCTATACGGCTCACATATTCCAGAACGTGATAAAGTCAGGTCTCTCTGCCTCCTGTTTGACCGTCGATTGTCCTGGAAACCTCATATTACCTCTCTTAAGGCAACTTGTCACAGCCGGCTGAACCTCCTTAAAACCCTCGCACATCTTTCATGGGGGGCTGATTGTAGAACTCTCCTTCGTCTACATTCAGCCCTAATTTTATCAAAACTCGATTATAATGACCAGATATATTCGGCGGCCTCCCCTGCTACTCTTTCCATCCTTAATCCCATCCATTACCAGGGATTACACTTATGCCTTGGTGCATTTTGTTCTTCCCCGGTTGAGAGCCTCTATGTAGAAGCGAACATTCCATCCTTGTCCAATCGTTGTGATGCATATTGCATTCCCTATTATGTTTGCTTTTATGACCTCCGCAATCCTTCCATGTATAGGATTGTTACAGATGTTAGTAGACGCTCTTTATTTGTTCGTCGCTCCTGTTTACTTCGTCCCTTTTCTCTTCGTCTACATTCACTCCTGTCTTCCTTTCAGCTACCACCTCTATATGTTCATGTGACATCTCCTTTCCCCTACCCCCTTGGGAAGTTCCTGCTGTCCGTGTCTGTTCTATTCCTCTACCTTGCGCGAAAGCCCGCCTACCTACGGCGGCTTCTCGCTCTTTTTTTCTAGACCACTTCCGTTCTCATTCCCATGCCATCGCAGTGTACACTGATGGTTCAAAGTCGTCTGATGGCATCTGATTCGCAGCAGTGTTTCCAGACAGCGTCGTGCGAAGGCATCTATTACCCTCGGCTAGTATATTTATGGCTGAATTGAATGCCATTCTTGTGGCACTTATCCGTATTGCATCTATGCCTGTATCACCATTTGTGGTCGTTTCAGACTCCCTTAGTGCTTTACAGGCTATCCGTAAAATTGATACACCTCACCCCCTAGTTCTTTGTATCCAACTTTGGTTACGTCGTATCTCTAGCAAGCACAAAGATATTGTTTTTTGTTGGGTCCCTGGTCATGTTGACGTACAGGGCAATGAACAGGCAGACACTGCTGCGCGGTCAGCAGTACATTACCTTCCAGTTTCATAGAGGTGTTCCTTTTATGGACTATTTTGCGGTCATTGCTACCCACCTTCGCACCCGTTGCCAACAACGCTGGTCTGACAAGCTTAATAACAAACTTCATTCTATTAAACCGAGTATAGGTTTCTGGCCTTCTTCTTGTCACCAATGTCGAGGTTGGGAGACTACACTCTCCCGTCTTCGCATTGGCCACACTCATCTTACGCACGGGTATCTCATGGAGAGGCTCCCTGCCCCTCTCTGTGAGCATTGTCAGGTTCCAGTGTCTGTTCGACATATTCTGTTGGACTGTCCACTTTATCAACGAGCACGCAGAATTTACCTCCAATGGCGTCTTCGCTCTGCGGCCCTTTCTTTACCTTCCCTTCTTGCTGATGGACCCTCCTTTAATCCTGACTCTCTCGTTGACTTTTTGACAGAAACTGACTTACTACACAAACTCTGAAGATTATACCTCTAGCACCTCCCTCAGTCCCTTCTACCTCGATTTCTTGCTACCCTCTATCCCTGCACTATCCACTGTCCTGCTGCACTCCATACCCTACTAATCATCCATCTCCTGCTTACAATCTATTCTCCCTGCATCCTGTCCTGCCCTGCTGCGCTGTATAACCTTTGTGGTTTAGCGCTTCTTTTGATTATAATAATA
Source organism: Cherax destructor (assembly GCA_009830355.1). NCBI lineage: Eukaryota > Metazoa > Arthropoda > Malacostraca > Decapoda > Parastacidae > Cherax > Cherax destructor. The sequence continues at coordinate 27,997 of WNWK01020406.1, read as the reverse complement.
ATAATAATGTACTTCCCACCTCCAGGACTCAAGTCTGTCTAACCAGTTTCCCTGAATCCCTTCACAAAATATTACCCTGCTCACACAACAGCAGCTTGTCAAGCCCCAAAAACCATGTCTTTACTCACTCCTATTTAACATGCTCACACATGCTTGCTGTATATCCAAGCTCCTTGCACACAAAACCTCTTTTACCCCCTCCGTCCATCCTTTCCTAGGATGACCCCTACCCCACCTTCCCTCCACTACAGATTTATACACCCTCCAAGTCTTCCTAATTTGCTCCATCCTCTAGAAATGACCAAACCAACTCAACAACCCTTCCTCAGCCCTCTGGATAGTACTTTTAGTAACCCTACATCTCCTCCTAATCTCCAAGCTATGAATTCTCTGCATAATATTTACACCACACATTGCCTTCAGACACGACATCTCCACTGCCTCCAGCTTCTTCCTCGCTGCAAAATTCATAGCCCATGCTACATGCCCATATAAGAGTGTTGGTATCACTATACTCTCATACATTTCCCTTTTTGCCTCCATGAACAACGTTCTTTGTCTTCACAGATGCCTCAATGCATCACCCACCTTTTTCCCATCATCAATTACATGGTTCACCTTGTCTTTAACATATCCATCCGCCAACAAGTCCACTCCTAAATACAATCTTCTTACCTAAATGGCAGTTGGGGATCAACAACATTAAATCACCTTAGACCGCTCATAAACCAGCAAAAGGCTGCAGTCAGAATGATAACAAATTCCCACTCTAGACAGCATACTCCACCAATATTCAAGTCTAAAACTACTCACCGTAAAGAACATTCACACTTATTCTTGTGCCTACTACATACATACATAGAACTCTACACTCTAATATAAACCCTCCGCTCAAAATTCTCCTCACCAACTTTAACAGGACCCATGACCATAACACAAGACACAGATCACTTTTTGATATAGTACCCCGTGTCCATATCACCCTGTGTAAAAATTCTATGCACATAAAGGGCCCCAAAATCTGGAATTCATTACCAGTAAATACTAAAATAACCTGGTCTGAACATCAATTTAAGACTCTTCTCAAAAACCACCTACTCACCCTAAACTAAATACTCATACTGTAAACTACTTTCAACAATGCTCACTGTTATTTTCCTATAATATAATTTCAATATTTACTATTAATGTAACCATCCTACAAAACACTTGTCACAATGTAATATCCTCAGATTGTAATTTGAGTAAATTTATTAACTGTTATAAGCTAATGTTTAACTAAAACAAACTCAATCAATTTCTCTAGTATTAAGTAGTCTATAAGCCATTAGATTTAGTCTGCCCATAATGCCATGGCATGATAGTGGCTCTCTTTGCACTTCAGTTCATGATTGTAATTACAAAATCTCGATGTAAATACACACAACCCGCACATAGAAGAGAGGAGCTTACGACGATGTTTCGGTCCGACTTGGACCATTTACAAAGTCACACTAACACAAAGAACAGGTAGAAGGGGTATTTATAGGCAGCAGACAGGGAAGGGCACAAGAGAGTGGTGGAGTAATAGTGGAAGTAGTAGTAGTGGAGTCAGTCATATTCTGGGAAAGAGGAGCACTGCAATAAAGCTGGCGGCCCGCATAAGGTAAGGACAAGAACACAGAGCGGGAAAAAAATGATGAAAATAAAATAAATTAGGACAAATACAAGGAGAAATACAGAGGAAAAAGAAGAAAGAGGAGAAGGGGGAAGATGATAGAAGGGGAACGAATCAGGTTAAGTCACGGGTGTTCTGAAGTTTGGAGCATTTAACAATGTACAGTGTAATGGGAGAGGAAAGCATCTACAGAGACAAAGCCAGGGCTAAGATTCATACAGGGAAAGTTGTGTATAAGGGAGGATTCAACCAGATGGCGACTGTGAAAGTTAGACGTAGGATAGGGTTTTAGCAGAAGACCAATCAATAGGATGACTGTGATCTCTGACATGACAGAAAAGAGCATTATTGGTGTCGGCAAGCCTAACACTATTTTTGTGCTCCCTAAGTCTGTCAGAAAGAGATCGGCCAGTTTCTCCAAAGTACTGAAGAGGACAGGAGGAACAAGAAATAATAATGCACTTTTTATGTCATGTCAGAGATCACAGTCATCCTATTGATTGGTCTTCTGCTAAAACTGTCTACCCTACGTCTAACTTTCACAGTCGCCGTCTGGTTGAATCCTCCCTTATACACAACTTTCCCTGTATGAATCTTAGCCCTGGCTTTGTCTCTGTAGATGCTTTCCTCTCCCATTACATTGTTAAATGCTCCAAACTTCAGAACACCCGTGACTTAACCTGATTCCTTCCCCTTCTATCTCTTCCTCCTTCTCCTCTTTCTTCTTTCTCCTCTGTATTTCTCCTTGTATTTGTCCTTCTTTATTTTATTTTCAGCATTTTTCCCCCCTCTGTGTTCTTGTCCTTACCCTATGCGGGCCGCCAGCTATATTGCAGTGCTCCTCTTTCCCAGAATATGACTGACTCCACTACTATTATTACTTCCACTATTACTCCACCACTCTCTTGTGCTCTCCCCTGTCTGCTGCCTATAAATACCCCTTCTACCTGTTCTTTGTGTTAGTGTGACTTTGTAAATGGTCCAAGTCAGACCGAAACGTCGTCATAAGCTCCTCTCTTCTATGTGCGGGTTGTGTGTGTATTGTTCCAGTCATGGTATTGTGCCTTTTTTGTTATTTCTCGATGTAAACTTGCAATGAAATAAAAATATTATTATTATTATAAATCGTTTATTACCCTCATCACCTTGCTCTTTCCTATTTCACTTTTAATTTCCTTCTTTTACATACTCTCCTAAATGTCATACAAGATTCAAAAACACCTATTATTATTTTGTACATACATATTACTAAGATAAGAACATAAGAAAAAAGGAACACTGCAGCAGGCCTACTGACCCATGCGAGGCAGGTCCATCACTCACCGACTTAGACCTGACCACCCGGAGCTAACCTTCTCCAGGTAAACTCCAGGTAGTCAGGTCACTTCCACTTAAGGAATTTGTACTGCATCTGACCTAGTAGCGTGTGACCTATGACATCATAAATAAAGGATATCAACATTTGTGATTTAAATACCTGAGGCCATTCCTCTTCTCTGGACATATCAGCCAACATGCGAAAAAGTATCCTCAGAGCACAAGCCATAGAATGAGTCTCCTGCTTTAGTAAATTAGGCTTGACACTACCTTTAAAACCTGTAAGAAAAAGTACAATTTAGATATGCCTGCAACTGATCACTTATGACATTCTTAAGTAAAAGGTGAACAGCTAAATCCAGGTTTAGGAAAAACTGACAATCTTAGGGATAATTAGCAAAATGGGCAGATGGATCTTCAACTGTCTAACCAATCCAACACAAAGAGTAGTGGTAAACAGAGTTAACTCTGAAGCTGCCATAGTGAAGAGCTCTGTTCCACAAGGCACAGTACTCGCCCCCATCCTGTTCCTCATCCTCTTAGCCCTTGCTTTGTGAGGGTTTGCTATTATGTCATATTCCATTTTTATCTGTAATTCCATGTGAACCATGATGTCAGCATGCTTCTGGCAAGACAGCGACTCAATGAATGACTGTCATTGTATTTCCTCTTCTTTTTTGATCACTTACATCAATGGGAGATAGCTAACAAGTTTAAAATGAAAGAATTCATATGTGCAATATACATCAGGCATATGTGACTGGTGCAGTTAACATGTTAATGGACTGAATGAGTCACAGAATGGGTGGGGGATTGAACCCATGGCAGGCGAGTCCTAAAACTTGCAGCCTGTATTTTTAGGACACCCTTGCCATAGGTTCCAACCCAACCCATTTTGTGATTTGTTTGCAACTGTCTTATGATTATTTTGAGATTAAGTGAACATTGTACAGCTGGAAGAACAGACAAATAACTTGCAATTAGGAGAAGAGGAGGAGAAACTTGTGATGATGTTCGGGTCAGTTCATGACTCATATTAAGTCAAAACTGGCATAACAATGGTCCAGGATAGACCAAAAAAAAAAAAAGGCATCATATGCTTCCTATGTACTGGTTATTTGTGCATCTACTGCATAAAGTAAGGAACACCTGTGATGATATCATTATACAGGTGGGAGGTACAGTGCCTGCTCTCTAAAGGAGGAGTTTGGGATATTTGCTGTTTGGTGAGAGACTCACGAAATCGTAATGACACGATTGCAAACAAACAATACCACGGGTGGGGTTCGAACCTATGATGGTCTGGAGTTTTGAGACTCTCTGACCGCGGGTTCGAACCCCACCCATGGTATGGTTTGGTGAGAGACCTGAACTGTTATATGTGCGTCCCTCTGGCAAGACAGTGATAGTCGGAGACAGTCAGCGTGTTAAAAAAAAACAGGTAGAATCTACAACACTGAAAATAATCTCTCAATAAGCCTGTCACATGGATGATAATTTACCAATACATACCATTAATTAATATTTAATTTAATACTTATAAGAATAAAAGGAAGAAGAGTAAATGGAATATGAAAAAAAGAAAACCATAACCAGGATATTCTGAATCACATGTGCCCAGTCTCAGATGGGCCTCTGGCAATATGCCTACCATATCACCAGAGGCTCACATCAACTGAATAACCTCTGCAGTCAATGCTTACCTGGCAAATTTGAGAGTGGCCTTCAGAAATCTCAGCTAAGGCATTCCGGGAGCTTTATACAGCATATGTCAGGTCCATCTTAGAGTACACAGCAACAGTATTGAACCCACGCCCAAGAAAGCATATTAGCAAACTAGAGAAGGTGCAGATGTGCACAGTGAGACTAGTTTCAGAGCTAAAGGGTATGAGCTATGAGGAAAGGCTAAAGTAATTGAATCTAACGACCCTGGAGGACAGAAGGATTAGGGAATATGTGATAACATATAAAATACATAACATAAAAAATGCGTGTCGTAAGAGGCGACTAAAATGCCGGGAGCAAGGGGCTAGTAACGCCTTCTCCTGTATATATTACTAAATGTAAAAGGAGAAACTTTCGTTTTTCCTTTTGGGCCACCCTGCCTCGGTGGGAAACAGCCGACGTGTTGAAAGAGAGAAGAAGATATAAAATACTTAGAGGAAACAGGTACTCAAGGGCACAGATGGAAGCTAAAGGCACAGATGAGTCACAAGGATGTCAGGAAGTATTTCGTCAGTCTCAGGGTGGTCGAGAAGTGAAATGACCTCAAATTCAAATTCTTTATTTCTAGTAATATTACAAAGTGGGGTGTACTTAAATTATTATACATTTTATGAAGTAGATATTACAAGATGGCCAATAGTATGCCTAGGTATGCCTAGGCTTTTCAGGCAGTCTTATGATAGGTCTTACTCAATAGTGATACAATGATTATACTGATATTAAGGTTAGGTAATTGTAGTGATTAACTAGGTTTACAAAAATGAGGTATTGAAATTCAAACATTTAAGAATTTAACAATTAGTTTAAGAATTTAACAATTAGTTTATATATTAATGGTAAAGGTGATGTATTGGCATAGTACCGTTTCTATATTGGAGTGTCTTAGGCAAACTTATGACTAGCTTAAGAATTATGAAGCAATAGTTGTAGTAGAATTTTGGTTGGTCATGTGCAAATTAAGGGGAATCACAGATATCAATAAGTGTATTTTGCTGTGGATAGGTGCAAGATAAAGTAGTTTTCATGTGGTTAGCTACCAGTTGGGTGCGTAGTGAGATCGATGAATAAGTGGTGGAGGCAGACTCCATACATAGTTTTAAAAATCCATACAATAGGGCCCACGAAGCTAGGAGAGAGTGAATGTGGTAAGTCAAGAGGCAGGGCCAAGAGCTAAGACTTGACCCCTGCAACCACTTATAGGTGAGGTAGAGCACCAGTATGTCTTGCAGGGAACTGATCAATCATGGTGTGCTCATCCAGTTGTACATGCCTAGTGATGTTTGCAGGGGAAAAGGAGAGGTAGGCTGACCCAAAAAATGGTAACACATTCACTCCTTGCCTTGCCAGAGGTGTGCTGACATTACAATTTAGATGACCCTCCTACTGTAATATCCCTACTCCTTCTGAGTGCTGACCTTCCCACCCTCAGGACTGAAGTCCAGGTAATAAAGGTTACTCAATTTGCACTCCAACATCCTATCTAGCATTAAAAATTACTTGTCTCCACTCATTCTCATCCAACATGTCCACACAAGCCTGCTGGATGTTCAAGCCTCAAGTATTCAGAACCTTCTGGGACAAACACTACATCTTACTTCCACCCCAGTTCCATACAACCAATTCAACATCCTATCCCTCTCCATCCTCTTTAAATGCCTAAACCCCTCCTCTGCTCTCTGAGTTATACCCTTGTTGACCCTGTACCATCTTCCAATTTCTTCTGTTTCAATTCTCTGCATAATAACACGCCACACATCACTCTCAAACACGACTCTCCACTGTATGAGCATTTTACAATTTTAAGACAATTCACTTACCTGCTTTCCACAAAAGGTTTCTTTGTTCATGATTGGAGTTGAAAGCTTTTGCAAAAGAATGTGATGCCATAAGGCAATCTAGAAGTATGAACAGTTGGCTGGCAGTTAAGTGACGATACATGCCCTGGTCCTCACGCTGCTCGCGAGTCACTTGGATCTCTGCATCCCCAGCCTGAGTGATAATGAAAACATCAAATAACTGGTCATTAATAATACTGTGTATGACTTTCAAGTTCCAAATATTATAAAATCTGTACAGTATGGAGTGGCATATTTTAAAATCAAAGGCAGTGAAAGATAAGGCTACACTGTCATTACTGTTTATTGAGGTATAAACTGCAAATATCTACTTTTTGAATTTTTTAAGAAATTTCACCAAAACTGGAAGTTCTTCTTTCAACACACCGACCATATCCCACCAAGACAGGGTGGCCCAAAAAGAAAAACAAAAGTTTCTCTATAAATTTAGTAATGTATACAGGAGAAGGGTATACTAGCCCCTTGCTCCTTGCATTTTAGTCACCTCTTACGACACGCATGGCTTATGGAGGAAGAATTCTGTTCCACTTCCCCAGGGAGAAAAACTGGAAGTTATCAGAATATTTTTCAATATCATTAGTTGTTTTGATGGCACTCAGCCTTTTCCACAACTTCTCTCTTTCTGTCCACTACAATCACATCAAAACACACTTGCAGAGCCTCCCATAATTAATAATATAAAAACAACACATTATTCTTCATCCACTGCAAAACAGTGGTGAAGGCACTGAAGACCAGAACATCAGAGGCTGACTAAAGATTATCAGCTGGGTACTTCTAGCACACATGAATTAAAAAAACATCTGTAAGTAATAAGAATTTTTTTTTTAACACATCGACCATCTCCGACCAAGGTAGGGTGACCTGAAAAATTAACACTTTCACTATGATTGAACACTTTCACCATAATTCACATAATATATATATATATATATAGGTAGTAGGTTGGTAGTCAGCAACCACCCAGGGAGGTACTACCGTCCTGCCAAGTGAGTGTAAAACGATAGCCTGTATTTGTTTTGCATGATGGTAGGATTGCTGGTGTCTTTTTTCTATCTTCATAAACATGTAAGATTTCAGGTATGTCTTGCTACTTCTACTTACACTTAGGTCACACTACACATACATGTACACGTTTATGTATACACACTCATCCGTGTTTTCTTTGATTTTATCTTAATAGTTCTTGTTCTTATTGCTTTTCCTTTCATATCCATGGGGAAGTGGAATAAGAATCTTTCCTCCGTAAGCCATGCGTGTTGTAAAAGTCAACTAAAATGCCGGGAACAATGGGCTAGTAACCCCTTTTCCTGTATAGCTTACTAAAAAGAAAAAGAAGAAAACCGTCAAAGTGGGATGTTTGAATGTGCGTGGATGTTGTGCGAATGATAAGAAAGAGATGATTGTAGATGTTATGAATGAAAAGAAGCTGGATGTCCTGGCTTTAAGTGAGACAAAGCTGAAGGGGGTAGGAGAGTTTCAGTGGGGAGAAATAAATGGGATTAGGTCGGGGGTTTCAAATAGAGTTAGAGCTAAAGAAGGAGTGGCAATAATGTTGAATAATCAGTTATGGCAGGTAAAAAGGGAATATAAATGTATAAATTCAAAGATTATGTGGAGTAAAATAAAGGTTGGATGTGAAAAGTGGGTTATAGTAAGTGTTTATGCACCTGGAGAAGAGAGGTGTAGAGGAGAGAGAGATTTTGGGAAATGTTGAGTGAGTGTGTGGGGAGTTTTGAACCAAGTGAGAGAGTAATTGTGGTTGGGGATCTTAATGCTAAAGTGGGTAAAAATGTTGTGGAGGGAGTAGTAGGTAAATTTGGGGTGCCAGGGGTAAATGTAAATGGGGAACCATTAATTGAGCTATGTGTAGAAAGAGGTTTGGTTATAAGTAATACATATTTTATGAAAAAGAGGATAAATAAATATACAAGTTATGATATAGCACGTAAGGAAAGTAGTTTGTTGGATTATGTATTGGTGGATAAAAGGTTGATGGGTAGGCTTCAGGATGTACATGTTTATAGAGGGGCAACAGATATATCGGATCATTATTTAGTTGTAGCTACAGTTAGAGTAAAAGGTAGATGGGACAAAAAGAAAATGGCAGCAGCAAGTAAGAGAGAGGTAAAAATGTATAAACTAAGGGAGGAGGAAGTTAGGGTGAGATATAAGCAACTATTGGCAGAAAGGTGGGCTAGTGCAAGTATGAGTAGTGGGGGGGTTGAAGAGAGTTGGGATAGTTTTAAAAATGCAGTATTAGAATGTGGGGCAGAAGTTTGTGGCTATAGGAGGGTGGGTGCAGGAGGAAAGAGGAGTGAGTGGTGGAATGAAGAAGTAAAAGGTGTGATAAAAGAGAAAAAGGTAGCTTATGAGAGTTTTTTACAAAACAGAAGTGTTAATAGAAGAGCAGAGTATATGGAGAGTAAAAGAAAGGTGAAGAGAGTGGTGAGAGAGTGCAAAAGAAGAGCAGATGAAAGAATGGGAGAGGCTCTGTCAAGAAATTTTGCTGAAAACAAGAAAAATTTTTGGAGTGAGATAAACAAGGTAAGAAAGCCTAGGGAACGAATGGATTTGTCAGTTAAAAACAGAGTAGGGGAGTTAGTAGATGGGGAGCTGGAGGTATTGGGTAGATGGCGGGAATATTTTGAGGAACTTTTAAATGTCACTGAAAAAAGGGAGGCGGTAATTTCATGTACTGGCCAGGGAGGTACAACATCATTTAGGAGTGAAGAAGAGCAGGATGTGAATGTGGGGGAAAAGCGTGAGGCATTACATAGAATGAAAGGGGGTAAAGCAGCTGAAACTGACAGGATCATGACAGAAATGTTAAAAGCAGGGGGGATATAGTGCTGGAGTGGTTGGTATTTTTGTTTAATAAATGTATGAAAGAGGGGAAGGTACCTAGGGATTGGCAGAGAGCATGTATAGTTCCACATTGGAGAGAGGGATTATGGAAGAAGTAAATGTTTTCAGATATTTGGGAGTTGAAGTGTCAGCGGATGGGTTTATGAAGGATCAGGTTAACCATAGAATTGATGAAGGAAAAAAGGTGAGTGGTGCGTTGAGGTATCTGTGGAGACAAAAAACGTTATCCATGGAGGCAAAGAAGGGAATGTACGAATTTATAGTGGTACCAACACTCTTATATGAGTGTGAAGCATGGGATGCAAATGCTGCAGCGAGGAGGAGGCTGGAGGCAGTGGCGATGTCCTGTCTAAGGGCAATGTGTGGTGTAAATATTATGCAGAAAATTTGGAATGTGGAAATTAGGAGAAGGTGTGGAGTTACTAAAAGTATTTTTCAGAGGGCTGAAGAGGGGTTGTTGAGGTGGTTTGGTCATTTAGAGAGAATGGATCAAAGTAGAATGACTTGGAGAGCGTATAAATCTGTAGGGAAAGGAAGGCGGGGTAGGGGTCGTCCTAGAAAAGGTTGGAGGGAGGGGGTAAAGGAGGTTTTGTGGGCGAGGGGCTTGGACTTCCAGCAAGCATGTGTGAGCGTGTTAGATAGGAGTGAATGGAGACGAATGGTTTTTGGGACATGACGCTCTGTTGGAGTGTGAGCAGGGTAACATTTTGTGAGTTTTTCCATAAAATTTTGTACTTTTGTTGTCATTAGCATTGGGAAAATATTCTCTATCATTTCATAAGAATTTTTTTTTTTTTTTTTTTACCCTGAGAGTGAGTTCAGGATTGGGGGTATCGATCCTGAAAGGGTTAAAGGAGGGGTCTGGGATAGTGATAGCTGGGAGGGACTATTCTCAGCTGTCGTATCTGAGCGCCTCTGCAAAGACAGTGATTATGTATGAGTGTGGTGAAAGTGTTGAATGATGATGAAAGTATTTTCTTTTTGGAGATTTTCTTTCTTTTTGGGTCACCCTGGTCCACTGTAAATGGTGCAAAGGTGACATTAAAACAATATCAAAGATGGTTGACACAAACCCACTACCACTATAGTGTTCCTCACTTAGCGACGAATTTGTTTACTGATGTGGTCTTAGAAATGGAACTCCGTCATTAAGTGAGGAGATGCTGTACAGTAGACCCCCGGCTAACGAACACCCCGGAAATCATACAATTATGTAAGTATAATATTGTAAGTGCTTGTGGAAGCGTATTTTTGGGGGTCTGAAATAGACTAACCTACATGACATTATTTCTTAAGGAAGTAAATTCGTTCAGTAATGGCACTTGAGCAGGCTTCTAGAATGAATATTTATCCTCTTTTTCTTAAAACATGTATTACTTATTATCAAACCTCTTTTTATATGTAGTTCAGTTAAAGGCTCCCCATTTTAATTTACCCCTGACACCCCAAACTTACCTAATACTCCCTCCACAACAGTTTGACCCCACTTAGCATTATTATACTGACTCAAATTTCATCATTATACTGACTCAAAAATTGTGCAGATGCTTATAAATCCACCGCAGCAAGCCAGTGGAGGAGAAAGCAGTGATGAAAATGAGGAAGATGTAACAGAAAGTCTATTGATAGGTTAATTAAGTGTATTCTAACCTAACCACTCTGTAATCTGGCAAACTCACTAATCCAGTACACTACAGATCTCAATGATGCCGGATTAGTGATAGCCGACCTGTATATGACAATTATAGTTAAGAGAGTAAACATGCAGAAAGAAAAACTAAACCATACCTTACCTGTGCCATTGCTAAATTTTCTTGATCCTCCTTATTACTAGTATTGGGTGAAAATATGATGTTCTCAATGCACTGGATGAGTTCAAACTGAACAACACACCTGATTCGTAGCCCTGTAAATGCCCGAGAGTCGCCATTCACTGATCTACTGCTGACCTGAAAGGGAAGAGGTCATAAGGTTTACAATAGTTCCTCACTTAGAAAATGTACAGGAGAGCTCCACATATACAGTGGACCCTCGGTTAACGAATACCCCGGAAATCGTGCAATTATGTAAGTATAATTTTGTAAGTTCTTGTGGAAGTGTATTTTTGGGGGTCTGAAATAGACTAACCTACGTGAAATTTTTCCTTAAGGGAGTAAATTCGTTCGGTAATGGCACTTGAGCAGACTTCAGGAGTGAAGTTTTTACGAAACTCGGGGGTCCACTGTACAGTGGTCCCTCGGTTTTCGCCGAAAATTCGTTCCAGAATGCTGCTCAAGTGCCATTACCGAACGAATTTACTTCCTTAAGAAATAATGTCACGTAGGTTAGTCTATTTCAGACCCCCAGAAATACACTTGCAACAGCACTTACGAAAATACACTTACATAAATGTTCGAGTTTGGAGATGCACGAAAACCGAGGGACCACTGTACAGCACCTTCTTTTTGGTGACTTCAAGCTGAGCCACTATTCATTATGTTGCAGCTGCCAGGAGGTGCAGCAACAGTTCAACTGAAAACCAACGAAAACACAAAACACCAAAAAGAGGTGCTGTACATACAGGGCTCTTCAGTATTACCTAAGAACCAAACATTAAATAAATCACTAGAACAGAGATCTGAGCATCCAGGTAATACAACAGGTACACATGCCTCAAGTGGTAAGCTTAAACAAACAATGACATCTGACCCTTAACCCATAAACGGTCCAAACGTATATACATGTTAATACCGCTACTGCCCCAAACGTATATTTACGTTTTATTTTTCCTGCCTCCAAATTTAGCACGATTGGCCTGAGATGCCTGGTCAGCATAGAATGGGTCTCAACATTCGGTGTGCACTGTATTAAAAAAATCTGGGACCACTTAGTACCTTGTGGGAGCACCAGTTCAAATGAGCGCCAGCTAGAGCAAATAGTGCGCCAAACACCTGGGCTTCACTGATTTCATGTAGTATTAACTCTCCCATTTTAAGGGGAAAGTGATGTTGACCCCAACTTTAGTGGCTCTGAGTAGGATGTGGCCATAAGTGGTCGAGGAAATATAAAAAACCTCGATAATAACCCATGTGTAACATTTGTGCAACACCCTTTCAGAATGTCTTATAACCTATGCCGTAAGTAAAGAGAAACAATTCTGGAATGTGTAATACATGTTCGACAGGCAGGCTGGCTGGCTCTATCTCCATCTGTCTGTCTGTATCTATGTCTATTTCTGTCTATCTTTGTCTGTCTATCTCTCTCTATCTTTGTCTGTCTATCTCTTTCTATCTGACTGTCTATCTCTGTCTCACAGGGAAACATAAATACAATTATTCATAGTGTAAATTTCCTACGATAACCCAAAAAATCCAGACAAAGTGCTATACTCTGCTTGTAGATATAATGTGCAAACATGACTGGCAAATACGTATTTACACTTGCTCAGGAACCAGACATGATGACGCAGTCGTGTGTAATACCTGTTGGTTGAGGAGTGGCTCTCTCTGAGATGGGAGAGCTAGATGCTAGACAGACAGACAGATAGACAGAGAGCTTGACAGACAGACAGAGAGCTTGACAGACATATAGACAGAGCTTGACAGACAGATAGACAGAGAGCTTGACAGACAGATAGACAGATAGCTTGACAGACAGATAAACAAAGAGCTTGACAGACAGATAGACAGAGAGCTTGACAGACAGATAGACAGAGAGCTTGACAGACAGATAGACAGAGAGCTTGACAGACAGATAGACAGAGCTTGACAGACAGACAGAGAGCTTGACAGACAGATAGACAGACACAGATATGTTTGCGTAACAGTGAAAACAGAGGGCGGATACTCATCAAATGTCACCCCTTATCTTATTTTATCACTGCACCCTCGCGTACGCTCATCAAATGTCACCACTTATCTTATCTTATCTTATTACTGTCAGGAGTGGAATGACTTGTCTTACATCATGCTTCAAGGGAACTTATTATTCTTATTCTTATTAATTTTATTATTCCTATTATTATTATTATTATTATTATTATATACTCCCACATATCCAAAACATTGCTGGGACCTATAAATACTTTGTATATATTACTAGACAATAGTAAATGACCAAGGCAGGTGTAAATGTCCACCTGTCAGTGTGTTTGTGACAATTTGAGTACAATTTCAGTACCTAATATTAGTGTTAGAACAAAGAACTACAGTGGTCCCTCGGTTTTCGGTCATCTCCAAACTCGAACATTTATGTAAGTGTATTTTCGTAAGTGCTTTTGCAAGTGTATTTTTGGAGGTCTGAAATAGACTAACCTACGTGACATTATTTCTTAAGGAAGTAAATTTGTTCGGTAATGGCACTTGAGCAGCATTCTGGAACGAATTTTCGACGAAAACCGAGGGTCCACTGTACTATAAATTGTAATTATCAGAACATAAAAATTATATAAAATAATATAAAAATGAGAAAAAAAGGCATATTGGCAACACTTCTGCAAGCGGCAGGACTCGATGTTGCCGTCAGGTGAGCATCCAGTGCCAACTTTTCGGCCTCATATCTCGGTAAGTACTGACCCTAAATTTTTTTTTTATCCTATAACACTTAGAAAAATGTGTTCTTTATTTCTATATAAAAAAAATAGTTTTTTCAAAATATTCGGGGCACTGGGCGAGAGAACATATATATGCGTTTGGACCATTTATGGGTTAATGTGACTGCAATATTTTTTTAGGAAGAATATAAGTGGCACAGAATAAGACTATGTATGGAATGATCACATTTAGGGTAAGTGGTTTTAGACATTTCCAAACACTCCAGCACTGTACAATACTTACAAAAATTGTAAATAAATACTAAAAATTATGAAATTTAAAAAAATGCCTCCACTCTATTTCCTTTATAATCTCCTTCCATATGTAATAATCATAAACTTTATTTCAGCATGATACAATCTTTGTAAAGACGGGTGACATTTAGGTGTGCATGCAGAAAGCCCATTGTTATGCAGAGCATTTTGGGCAAACTTAAGCCTATCTTCAAACTAAAATGGCAATTTTCCCGAGCCACTGCTAAGTTTCTTAGCTATGTAAAGTACTTAGTGCATTTCTTATTATAGCCAGTTTGAAGTTCACCAAAACAGACGTACCTGGTGGCCAGAGCTTGCCTCAGGTGGTTTCCAGGAGTGAAGAGCATGAGGTAATGTGGAATGAAAGATCTCCAATATGAACAGGCAGGTTTTACCCCATGTAGTAGGGCTTAGTTTTGGTCCATTGCATTTCAGAAGGTTTTCTAGACAGTTGATACTTGAGCGAGCAAGCTGTACATTATCTGTTAAGGAAAGAGAGTACAGTCAACCCCCGGTGCTCGACGGCGTCGGAGGTCGTCCAAATTGGTGTTCAACAGGTTTTTTTACGAGAATTTTGGCTCGGTATTAGGCAATCTGCTCGGAGTTGGACGAGTTGGCTATTCGTCCCAGACGCGTAAGCGTGTCCCAGCTGGGCCCGGGCACTCCACGGAGCATCAGTGCTATTGTTTACAAGAGAGAGCGACCACCATCAACGCATTCATACCAGTATATTGTCATTATTCCACTGTTTTTAGTGCTTGCAACTGTTAAATAAGCCACCATGGGCCCCAAGAAAGCTACTAGTGAAAGGCCTGTGGTAAAGAGTGTTGCAGGGTGTGAAGCAGAGATGCAGGGAGTGAAGCAGGGATGCAGGGAGTGAAGCAGTGAAGCAGGGATGCAGGGAGTGAAGCAGGGATGCAGGGAGTGAAGCAGGGATGCAGGGAGTGAAGCAGGGATGCAGGGCGTGTAGCATTCATGCAGGGAGTGTAGCATTCATGCAGGGAGTGTAGCATTCATGCAGGGAGTGTAGCATTCATGCAGGGAGTGTAGCATTCATGCAGGGAGTGTAGCATTCATGCAGGGAGTGTAGCATTCATGCAGGGAGTGTAGCATTCATGCAGGGAGTGTAGCATTCATGCAGTGGGTGTAGCATTCATGCAGGGAGTGTAGCATTCATGCAGGGAGTGTAGCATTCATGCGGGAGTGTAGCATTCATGCAGGGAGTGTAGCATTCATGCAGGGAGTGTAGCATTCATGCAGGGAGTGTAGCATTCATGCAGGAGTGTAGCATTCATGCAGGGAGTGTAGCATTCTTGCAGGGAGTGTAAAATTCATGCAGGGAGTGTAGCATTCATGCAGGGAGTGTAGCATTCATGCAGGGAGTGTAACATTCATGCAGGGAGTGTAGCATTCATGCAGGAGTGTAGCATTCATGCAGGGAGTGTAGCATTCATGTAGGGAGTGTAGCATTCATGCAGGGAGTGTAGCATTCATGCAGGGAGTGTAGCATTCATGCAGGGAGTGTAACATTCATGCAGGAGTGTAGCATTCATGAAGGGAGTGTAGCATTCATGCAGGGAGTGTAGCATTCATGCAGGGAGTGTAGCATTCATGCAGGGAGTGTAACATTCATGCAGGGAGTGTAGCATTCATGCAGGGAGTGTAACATTCATGCAGGGAGTGTAACATTCATGCAGGGAGTGTAGCATTCATGCAGGGAGTGTAGCATTCATGCAGGGAGTGAAGCAGGGATGCAGGGAGTGTAGCATTCATGCAGGGAGTGTAGCATTCAAAGAAAAAGGCCAGTAACCCCAGAAAAGAACTTGCCACTTGCAGTGTTAATGGAAGGGGATTCCCTTTCCAAACACTAGTATACTACTCCATCTTCTCCCCTCCTCCCATCTTCCACACATCAACAACTCTTCAATAAATGTAAGTGACATGTTATTGTACAATTATTTCTTAATTTTTCATAAAATTGTGTATAATTTAATGTCAAAAAGTTCAAAAAAATATTTTATTTTAATACTTTTGGATGTCTGAAACGGATTAATTTTATTTCCATTATTTCTTATGGGGAAAATAGAATCGGAGTTCGACCAAACCGGTGGTCGACGGGTCCTCTGGAACGGATTACCGACGAGAACCGGGGGTTGACTGTACTGTAATTCACTTTAATGTACATTTTATCATCATATGATATTTAAGAGCTTATGCCGAATGAAATACGAGGCTCACTTCAATGTACTGTGTCTTCAATTTTTGTGTTCTAGAACTACTTATATTGAATGAAATATGAAGCTTTGTGCATCTAAAAGAGCTTGGAACAGTTAAGCTATTGAATGAAATATAAAGCTTTGTGCATCTAAAAGAGCTTGGAACGGTTAAGCTATTGAATGAAATATAAAGCTTTGTGCATCTAAAAGAACTTGGAACAGTTAAGCATCTTCAGGGATACAATGATAACATCCTTACTCTAATTTGCATTTGGTAAACAGGAAAGCAGATACATACGTAGTATAACCAAGATATGATTTAAATACCTTTCAAAGATTATCATTATTTTACATTTACTTTTCAAGAGAGATTATAACCCATACAGTGAGGCACTACACAACAAGAGACTTGCTTCTCACCCTGCTGAACACACCAGCATAGTTGTGTGTACAGGTCTTCCAAGAGCATAGGACTTAACACTTCAAAATACTGGGTAAACACATCCACAATGGCATACAGGGCATCCTTACAGGTGGTTGTCATCCACTCGTTCTTCTGTTCATGTGAAAATTTGGAAAAACATTTTAAAATGCATCTGCACAACACTGGCAATGGCAAAAATGACATTATATTTATTGCATTCTTAACTTAACTTCAGTAACAAATCTTTGACAGGAATAGTGCTACATCTGACACCAGGAATGAAAGGTGTTTTCTTCCATTAATATGTAATTGTAGAAAGCAAATTTCACATAAGTCTTTAGATTACAAAATTCAAATTGATTTACAGGCATATCACTAAATAAAACAACAAAACTGAAAACATAAAAACAACTTATCATAACCACAACAAAGAGAAAACATTCAAATTCTTTATTTCTAGTAATATACAAAGTGGGGTGTACTTATAATTATACATTTTATGAAGTAGATAATACAAGATAGCCAATAATATGCCTAGGTATGCCTAAGCTTTTCAGGCAGTCTTATGATAGGTCTTACTCAATAGTGACACAATGATTATACTGATAGTAAGGTTAGGTAATTGTAGTGATTAACTAGGTTTACAAAATTGAGGTACTGAAATTTAAACATTTAAGAATTTAACAATTAGTTTAAGAATTTAACAATTAGTATATATATGAATGGTAAAGGTGATGTATTGGCATAATACCGTTTCTATATTGGAGTGTCTTAGGCAAACTTATTACTAGCTTAATAATTATGAAGCAATAGTTGTATTAGAATTTTGGTTAGTCATGTGCAAATTAAGGGGAATCACAGATATCAATAAGTGTATTTTGCTGTGAATATGTGCAAGATAAAGTAGTTTTCATGTGGTTAGCTACCGGTTTGGTGCGTAATTGAGATAAGATGTTTTTTAACGGTGCTTTTGAAAATGGACGTTGTGTCTGCAGTTCTAGAGTTTTCAGGCAGGGAGTTCCAGATTTTAGGCCCTTTTATGCGCATTGAAT
Source organism: Cherax destructor (assembly GCA_009830355.1). Classification (NCBI taxonomy): domain Eukaryota; kingdom Metazoa; phylum Arthropoda; class Malacostraca; order Decapoda; family Parastacidae; genus Cherax; species Cherax destructor. Next base: position 10,057 of record WNWK01020406.1, on the reverse strand, counting down.
TTTTGTATAGATTTAGTCAGACATGGGGAATGTCAAAGAGATGTTTATGTCTGGTATTATGTCTATGGGTCCTGTCACAACTGTCAAGAAAGTGTTTTAGCTCAGGGTTAAAGTTGGAATTTATGGTTCTATAAATGTAGATAGCAGAGTAGTAAGTATGGATGTTCTGAACAGTGAGTAGGTTTAGGTCTTTGAAGAGTGGGGGGTGTGCTGCCTAGCTTTGGATTGCGTGATAATTCTTACTGCGGCTTTTTGTTGGGTTATTATTGGCTTTAGGTGGGTAATTGCTGTTGATCCCCATGCACAAATGGCATATGTGAGGTAGGGATAGATGAGTGAGTAGTATAGTGTGAGTAGGGCTGATTGTGGTACATAATACCATATCTTAGAGAGGATCCCTACAGTTTTGGACACTTTCTTTGTTATGTGTTGGATATGGGTGCTGAATTTCAGGCTGCTGTCAAGGTGAAGGCCCAGGAACTTGCCCTCATTATGTTTAGCAACAGGTGTAGTGTTGATCTTAATGTTTAATTGTGGATCACCTGCTCTGTTGCCAAACATAATATAGAAGGTCTTATCAGTGTTGAGTGTAAGTTTATTGGCTGTCATCCATGTTGATATTTTTATTAATTCGTCGTTAACAATGGTATTAAGCGTGGCAAGATTTGTGTGAGAGATGACATAAGTTGTGTCGTCAGCAAAGAGTATTGGTTTCAGGTGTTGTGATACATTGGGAAGATCATTGATGTATAAGAGGAAGAGCAGGGGACCAAGGACACTTCCCTGCGGTACTCCGGTGTCAAGTGGTCGTGTCGTGGAGGATGTGTCTTTAATAGTGACATACTGATACCTATTAGTGAGGTAGGATTTGAAGTATGCTAGTGCATGACCTCTTATTCCATAGTGGTCAAGTTTGTGGAGTAGGATGCCGTGGTTTACTGTGTCGAAAGCTTTCCTTAGGTCAATAAAAAGTCCTAATAGATATTCCTTATTTTCGAAAAATAATTTTTTGTTTTTTCCAAAAAATTTCGACCCTGAGAACAAGTTTGGGAGAGGGCCTGTCGACCCCCAAAGGGTTAAAGGTTCCATCAGAAAAAGGATCCAATGAATATAATAAATCATAGCCCGAGAAGGGATGGATAACAGCAGAGTGTAATTTGGGTTCTTGTAAACAGACACCAACAGGGAAAAACTGGGAGAGCAACACCTGAAGCTAACCCCAGTTACCCCTGAGGCCGCGGATATTCCACTGTAAATAAGCCATAATTTACAAAGAGAAAGATACAAGAAAGCCGAACGTAGAGATATCTATGAACTAGTAGGGTTAGAAAAGTCCATGTGTGGAGGCAGCGGAAGACTTGTAAGCAGAGAAGGATTGGGATGCTGCGAAGGAAGGAGGGGTGTAGATGGAGAGGAGAGAGGAGGAAGAACTGTAGGTGGAGCAGTGTCCATCAACGTTTGAGTCTCCGTAATATATTCTGCGATAGCTTCAAGTGTTTCAGAGGACAAAGACGCAGGATGTGGGACCACATTAGAGATGGAAGGAGGAGGAGGGTGAGCAACAATCGGGGAGACTATGGACTGTACTAAAGTAGGGGGTGAGGAAATGGAAGAGGAAACTGTCGAAGGGGCTTGGGAGGGGACAAGAGTGGAAGCGACCTGGGAAGGGGCAGTAGAGGAAGAAACTTGGGAGGGGACAGGGGATGAAGGTATTGAACGAGGAGGAGGATGAACCTCCACACACGTAACAGAACTAGTTTGAGGTGAGAAACCGGGCATAGAAACTGGGAAGGAAAAATGTGCAGGATGGAGAAGAGAAGGAGGGGAGAGAGAGGAGAGTTTAACATTGGGGATTTTTTGCTGGACTTCTGAGGAGAGGGGTGGTGAGGAGGTGTTAGACGAGGGCGTGTAGACACAGACCTGTGCGAGTGAGTAGAGGAAGAGGTGAGGACAGTATGGGGTGCCGAGGTAGGGACCTCGGAGCCCAGGACAGCAAAAGAATTCGAAACATGGGTGATTGAGGATGGGGTGACCACAGAGGAAGCTGCAGGAGTTGGGATGTTTAGCAACGCGAGAATAGGAAATACAGGGAAGTCTCCCTTGAAGGCATAGATGAGAGACAGCCATAGTATATGGGAAGCCTTCTGCCTCTTTGAGACAACGGATTTCACGCTCATTTAAGTACAGTGGACCCTCGCTATTCGAACATTCTTCATTCCAGAATGCTGTTCAAGTGGTGTTACCAAACAAATTTATTCCCATAAGGAATGATGTAAATTAGATTAGTCCATTTCAGACCCCCAAAAATACACTTATAAAAGCACTTACAATAATAAACTTACATAACAGGGTGAGTTTTGGAGTGTTTGAATAGCGAGGGTCCACTGTAAACTTGACAACGGTGAGAGTAAGATGGGTGTGCCTCACGACAATTAAGTTAAAAGGGAGGTAGACTACAAGAAGGACTGGCATGGTCGTCAGCACCACAGACTGGGCATTTGGCCATGGACCTGCAATATTTCGCCGGATGACCAAAATACCAGCAGTTTCTACACTGTTGCGGTGTAGGAATCACCTTTCGAACTTGTAAACGATGTCCAGCAATGTAGAACGAATGCAGAACGTCACGGCAGTCAAATGTTAAGAGAGCAATATTGCAAGGATATTGTCTTCACCAATGGGCAGGGAGGACAAAAGTGTCAACTTTCAGTATAGGAAGGTCTTGGAGCTCAAGCTGCTCCAGAATGTCACCACCATATGTTTGGAAATTCTGTTGGACAATGGTATGGGGTAGAATGACGGTACCACTACAAGAATTGAGAGAATGATGTTTTTCAATAGTGACAGGAATAGCATCGATGGTCGTAAGGTGAGAAAGATCGCGAGCTTGGCCAGCATTTTGGACCGTGACGATGCATGTGCCACTTCTGAAAGCGTGAAAGATATCTTTACCCACATGGCATAGGAGCGCCTTACCAATACTATGATCGGAAAGATAGGCAGTAGAAGAAGTCAGTCTCAAGAGTAAAAAACTTAGTCCATTGTGCAGTGTGATACATAGTGTTTAAGGGGAGTGCGTGACGAGCTGGTCATTTCTGAGCTGAATGAAAATGAAGCAATGAACTATCATCATGTAAGGGTTTTGGGCGTTTAGATGTGGGACCAGAGTTGGTCCGACGTGGGACGGGTGAGCAACCCGAAAATTGCCACACCGTAGAGGGAGAAGCCGGAAGCATGGTCAGAGAAGAGCGGAGGTCAGACGTATCAAAAGGGCCAGTCAGAACCCCGGCACCTGAAGCAGGTGACGAACTGGCACCAGCAAGAGGTACAGGGGTATTGGAAGTGTCCGAAGAGTGGTCCAAGAACAAGGTAGGGTCAGAACAGGGTGTGGTATCAGGAAGGGGCCCGGGGGTAGTAGGTTCACAGAGTGGGACGTCCATGGTTAGGTTACTTCTTTCTTTTTATTTTTAGAAAAAGAAGAAAGAAAAGAAAATAAAAATAAAAAAAAGAATAAAAAAAGGGGGGAATGTGGAAGAATAGCTCCTAGGAGGAATGAAAGGGGCGTAAATCTCCCTCCGTGCCCACGAGGACCCCAGCACTGCAAGTAGTGCAGATGTGGCATGGAACCCGTGTTATACCCTACCCTTCATGCCAGTAAACCAGCAATGCGGGATAGCAACCTCACATCCACCGAGCCACCTCGGTGGACAAAAGAGAGGGCGGCCGGACACCCGCCACAAAGCATACCTCTTTTGGCCACCACCACCGGAATCCGAAAGGTGGCCTCCAGAGATACACCCATCACCCAAAAGACACCCAACGCCACCCCCCGGGAGACCGGAGAGGGATCGGGACATCCCCAGGCGATCCAGATTCCACGGCAAACTACACCACCGCTAAGAAACCTCAACGGAATGGGATGGACCACGGTACTCTTCCCCCTACCTAGGAACCTGAATGCCTGTGGAGAGAATCCCAAAGGCTGAAAATGGGAAGGGAATAAGGGAGGGATGAGGAGGAGGAGGAAGAAAGGAAAAAGGGAGGATGGGGAAGATGGGATAGGGGAGAGGGGATTAGGGGGTAATTAGGTTTGGTCTGAGGAAGACCAAGAGGTCCAATTCCTCAGACCAATAGCCTCTTTACCTCGTCAAGGAGCCCCCCTTAAAGAGGTTGATTCCTGGAGATGGGAAGTACAGTACAGTGTCTGCACTCTGAAGGAGGGGTGTTAATGTTGCAGCTTTATAACTGTAGTGTAATCGCAACTCTGGCAAGACAGTGATGGAGTGAATGATGATGAAAGTTTTTCTTTTTCAGGCCACCCTGCCTTGGTGGGAAATGGCTGATGTGTTAACAATAAAAAAATAAAAAACAATTCAAAAGCAAAAAGTAATCATCACACACTTATGCTGTTTAACCCTTTAACTATTTAGTCCTTACGTCTACAGCAGTGGTGTGAACCTCGCAGGATGTAAATGAAAAACACCATGGCACTAATTTAAGAGAACACATTGCATCTTTTTATTTTTATTTTTAACACATCGGCTGTTTCCCACCGAGGTAGGGTGACCTGAAAAATAAAAACTATAAAGTATATCTTTTTTTACATTTAGTAATACGTGTACTTGTGTTATTATATAACAGTATTAAAGACAGGACTTAGTGACATTAATACCAGGTTGAAAAGAAAGCTTTCAATATTTAGTGAAAATGAATACAGTACAGTACTGTACTTTAACACAAAGGAGAACTTTTAATTAAATACTCAATCTACTGACAGTGCAAAGTATCCTAAACTCAAGATTACAAGAGAGTCTAGCAGGCAGGGGCAGGAGCTGAGTCTCAACCCCTGCAAACACAACTTGGTGAGTAAAACTTAGTAAGTGCAGTAATATTCACTGCTAAGCTTGACCTGTTGTCAAAGTGGAGATTACAAAAATATATAGAGACTGGGAATATGTAATCTAAGTATGCAGTTTTATTTTCAACTTTTCTGTCAAGTGAATTTGCTTAATTCTCAATTAAATTTTTTAAGATGTACCTCAAAGTTATCCTCGATACATGATCATCAAATTCGCTTGCCAGAATACCCACCACCACACTCATGCCTACCAGTGCACCAAGACAATTCTCCATTAAAAGATCATCATCGTTTATAAAACATCACCTTTTAAAAACCATCACCTTTTAAAAATCATAACCATTTAAAACACATCACCCTTTAAAAACCATCACCTTTTAACCCCTTGAGTGTTCAGATCCCCAATCCGGAGTGTCCACAGTGTCCAGGAACTTAAAAAAAAAAATTATTTTGTTACTGTTACTTACAAAATGGTAGAGAATCTTTTTCTGAAGGTAATAAAATAAAGTATGAAATATGATGGAAAATTGACAAAATTATGCTTTTGCGAATTTGGCTGATGAGGTTAACCATAGAATTGATGAAGGAAAAAAGGTGAGTGGTGCATTGAGGTATCTGTGGAGACAAAAAACATTATCCATGGAGGCAAAGAAGGGAATGTACAAAAGTATAGTGGTACCAACACTCTTATATGGGTGTGAAGCATGGGTTGCAAATGCTGCAGCGAGGAGGAGGCTGGAGGCAGTGGAGATGTCCTGTCTAAGGGCAATGTGTGGTGTAAATATTATGCAGAAAATTCGGAATGTGGAAATTAGGAGAAGGTGTGGAGTTACTAAAAGTATTTGTCAGAGGGCTGAAGAGGGTTGTTGAGGTGGTTTGGTCATTTAGAGAATGGATCAAAGTAGAATGACTTGGAGAGCGTACAAATCTGTAGGGAAGGAAGGCGGGGTAGGGGTCGTCCTAGAAAAGGTTGGAGGGAAGGGGTAAAGGAGGTATTGTGGGCGAGGGGCTTGGACTTCCAGCAAGCATGTGTGAGCGTGTTAGATAGGAGTGAATGGAGACGAATGGTTTTTGGGACATGACGATCTGTTGGAGTGTGAGCAGGGTAACATTGTGTGAAGGGATTCAGGGAAACCAGTTAATTGATTTAGTTGGACTTGAGTCCTGGAAATGGGAAGTACAATGCCTGCACTTTAAAGGAGGGGTCTGGGATAGTGACAGCTGGGAGGGACAATTCTCAGCTGTCGTATCTGAGCTCCTCTGCAAAGACAGTGATTATGTATGTGTGTGGTGATAGTGTTGAATGATGATGAAAGTATTTTCTTTTTGGGGATTTTCTTTCTTTTTGGGTCACCCTGCCTCGGTAAAGACGGCCGACTTGTTGAAAAAATAAAATAAAATAAAAAATAAATAAAGTATGAAATATGATGGAAAATTGACAAAATTATGCTTTTGCGAATTTGGCTGTATTACAAAAAACACTAGTTTTCACTTAAACACCATTACAGTGGACTCCCGCTATTCGAACGGCTCGGCAGTCGAACAAATCGTCATTAGAACAAGAAAATCGATATCGTCATGCAAACAAAATATCATGATTCGAACAAGTGTGTCCATCATCTGTCCGCCCAGGCGCTTGGAGAGCCAGTCCCTCCTTGTTTACACTCGAGAGAACAATACCCTCCACGCTCATCCAGACATTTCACACTTAATTATAATTGTTTCGAGTTTGTTCATTAAGTGTGAGGCAGTGGTGAGAGGCAGTGGTGGTAGAGGCAGTGGTGAGAGGCAGTGGTGGTAGAGGCAGTGGTGGTAGAGGCAGTGGTGGTAGAGGCAGTGGTGAGAGGCAGTGGTGGTAGAGGCAGTGGTGAGAGGCAGTGGTGGTAGAGGCAGTGGTGAGAGGCAGTGGTGGTAGAGGCAGTGGTGGTAGAGGCAGTGGTGAGAGGCAGTGGTGAGAGGCAGTGGAGGTAGAGGCAGTGGAGGTAGAGGCAGTGGTGGTAGAGGCAGTGGTGGTTGGCAGTGGTGAGAGGCAGTTGAGGTGGAGGCAGTGGAGGTAGAGGCAGTAGAGGTAGAGGCAGTGGTGGTAGAGGCAGTGGTGGTTGGCAGTGGTGAGAGGCAGTTGAGGTGGAGGCAGTGGTGAGAGGCAGTGGTGGTAGAGGCAGTGGTGGTAGAGGCAGTGGTGAGAGGCAGTGGAGGTGGAGGCAGTGGTGAGAGGCAGTGGTGAGAGGCAGTGGTGGTAGAGGCAGTGGTGAGAGGCAGTTGTGGTAGAGGCAGTGGTGAGAGGCAGTGGTGGTAGAGGCAGTGGTGAGAGGCAGTGGTGGTTGAGGCAGTGGTGGTAGAGGCAGTGGTGAGAGGCAGTGGTGGTAGAGGCAGTGGTAGTAGAGGCAGTGGTGAGTAAACAAGATTAAATGAAGGTTCGGGAGGGAGTTTTGTAAACAAACCAGTTGTTGTAATAATATTGGTAGAATTACCGACAATATGTTAAGTAAAAGGACACAAATGCAACTAATGTGACATTTTATTGTGGCAACGTTCGCTCTCAGAGAAAGCTCCTGGAGAGCGAAACGTTGCCACAATAAAATGTCACATTAGTTGCATTTGTGTCCTTTTACTTAACAAACCAGTTGTTGTTACCAGCCTGACACGTACAAATTCTGTTCAATCCGTGAAGCTGACAATAATGCACTTAGCATTACAAACTCCGTTTTCTCTTATACTAACACGTCTGAAGGAGGAAAGAATGGGAAGATGTTTTCACAACTGTAGCGAGAATGCTTGCCACCACCATCCTTCCCAGCCACCACATTTGTAATGACATACATATTTTATTCATTCTAGAGTGTATATCAGGTTTTTATGTTATTTATATTGTTTATTATGTCATATTAGATGAATTGTGATAGATAAATAAGCTGTCGAGTTGATAATAGCTTCATAGTGAAGTACTATTTTGTCATGCCTCCTGACAGCAGGAACGGATTAATTGTATTTCCATTATTTCTTATGGGAAAAATTAAATCGCCACTCGAACATTTCGCGTTGAGAACTAGCTCCTGGAACGGATTAAATTCGAATAGCGGGGGTCCACTGTACCTGCACACAGGTAGAGTGCATTTATTCCATGAGCCTGTTACTAGTGTTGCAATAAGGGAGTGTTCGGGATATCAATAAGCTCTACAATTTCTAATATTTAATATAAATCTATTAGTATAAAAACATAGTCATATACGTACTTTGTATAAAAACATAGTCTTTATCTTTGGTATACCTTGCATACATAATCTTTGGTATCGATATCACATTTTATATACGTATACAGTGGACCCCGGAAATCGGACATAATTCGTTCCAGAATGCTGTTCTAGTACCGTTACCGAACGAATTTGTTCCCATAAGGACAAATGTAAATTAGATTAGTCCGTTTCAGACCCCCAACAATACACTTACTGTTACGGCCCCCTACCTAACAATGGGAGTTAGGTAGTTACCTTACCGGCCGGCAGTCAAGGGGTTACGTCATCAGATCTGATGTTTGACTGCCGAGCCGGCTAGACCGACAGTGCTAACGAGACTCTCCCATATACAACACTGGAGAGTTCACCAGCTCCCTGATACACCTGGGAGTGTTTGACAGACTTGGAGAGTTCACCAGCTCCCTGATATACCTAGGGAGTGTTCAACAGACAGACCTGGAGAGTGACTCTTCGTGATGGTGACGGCCTTAGATTATCTACTGGCTTATTCACAGTACCGACTGTGTTCCTGAGACTATGTACCTGAAAATAGACTATTGTACCTGAAATTATGTACCTGAAGTGTCTTGTGTGACACTGTTAAGATGTGGTGTCTTGTGTGACACTGTTAAGATGTGGTGTCTTGTGTGACACTGGTAACAGGTGGTGTCTTGTGTGACACTGGTAACAGGTGGTGTCTTGTGTGACACTGGTAACAGGTGGTGTCTTGTACCACACTGGTAACAGGTGGTGTCTTGTGTGACACTGGTAACAGGTGGTGTCTTGTGTGACACTGGTAACAGGCGGTGTCTTGTGTGACACTGGTAACAGGTGGTGTCTTGTGTGACACTGGTAACAGGTGGTGTCTTGTGTGACACTGGTAACAGGTGGTGTCTTGTGTGACACTGGTAACAGGTGGTGTCTTGTGTGACACTGGTAACAGGTGGTGTCTTGTGTGACACTGGTAACAGGTGGTGTCTTGTGTGACACTGGTAACAGGTGGTGTCTTGTGTGACACTGGTAACAGGTGGTGTCTTGTGTGACACTAAGATGTGGTGTCAGGTATTTAGTGGTGTAGTCAGAGTTTGTGACGATGGCACGACACAGGTTGAGTCGTGTATTTGGTGTGTCAAGACGTGGTGCACAGGATTGTACTAGAGAATGGGTTCATGATACAGGGGGCGTGCCATGTGGCACAGAAGTGTCGTGTGACACAGCGATGGAGTCTTATGGTACAGGAACGGGTGTCGTGGAACCCCGTAGGTGTGCCATAAGACAGAGATAAGGGTGTCTGAGGACACGGTGGAGAAGGCGTATCATGACAAGGTGTGGTAGTGTCCTGCGTGACACTTGTAGATGGCAGCGACTTGACACCAGCACTAAGTATATGATTTTGCTTGTGATATTTTATTGTACTATGTTAATCTCCAGGTTAGGTAGTAGGTTGGTAGACAGCAACCACCCAGGGAGGTACTACCGTCCTGCCAGGTGACTGTGAAACAGAAACCTGAAACTGTTTTACATGATGGTAGGATTGCTGGTGTCTTTTTTCTGTCTCATAAACACGCTGGATAACAGGTATATCTAGCTACTTCTACTTACACTTTAGGTCACACTACACTGGCATACACATGCATATATATACATACACACATCTAGGTTTTTCTTCTTTTTCTTAATAGCTCTTGTTCCTTTTATTTTCTCTATTGTCCATGGGGAAGTGGAAAAGAATCTTTCCTCCGTAAGCCATGCGTGTCGTATGAGGCGACTAAGATGCCGGGAGCAATGGGCTAGTAACCCCTTCTCCTGTACAAATCTACTAAAAACGAGAAGAAGAAAACTTTATAAAATTGGGTTGTCTGAATGTGCGTGGATGTAGTGCGGATGATAAGAAAGAGATGATTGCCGATGTTATGAATGAAAAGAAGTTGGATGTCCTGGCCCTAAGCGAAACAAAGCTGAAGGG
>WNWK01020405.1:0-30000 GCA_009830355.1 Cherax destructor | reverse complement strand
ACCCATGAATCAACCCACACTACCCATGAATCAACCCACACGACCCATGAATCAACCCACACGACCCATGAATCAACCCACACGACCCATGAATCAACCCACACCCATGAGTCAACCCACACCCATGAGTCAACCCACACGACCTATGAATCAACCCACACGACCCATGAGTCAACCCACACGACCCATGAATCAACCCACACGACCCATGAATCAACCCACACGACCCATGAATCAAGACCTACAAATCAACAATTTCCCGGCCTGGCTTGCGTGTTTGGTGACCCAGAATAAACAAACGATTTTTGGTGGTAGCACGGAAGGAGAGAAGAAATGAGAATTGAAGATAGGAGGGAAAAGAAAAGAGGATAGGGGGATAAAAGTAGATAAAGAGGAGGATTAGGTGGGGGTAAGCGAGCAGAATGGTGATAGAGGGTGGAGAGACAGGGAGTTAGTTAAGTTAGTTTAATGTCTTTATTATGCACCCCATACCCATCCTGTGGGCGGTAGTCAAAGGATTACAGAGGTACATAATGGGTCCAGGGACTGTAATTCAACATTACAGAGGTACATAATGGGTCCAAAGACTGTAACTCAACATTACAGAGGTACATAATGGGTCCAGGGACTGGGCCTCAACATTAGAGGTACATAATGGGTCCAGGGACTGTGCCCCAAAATTTTGATAGCTGAACAAGGTTACAAAGGTAATAAACTCACAAGTTACAAAGGTAATAAACTCACAAGTTACAAAGGTAATAAACTCACAAGTTACAAAGGTAATAAACTCACAAGTTACAAAGGTAATAAACTCACAAGTTACAAAGGTAATAAACTCACAAGTTACAAAGGTAATGAACTCACAAGTTACAAAGGTAATGAATCATGTAAGTAAATTTACTTACGTTTATACATGACAGGGAAGGAGGGGATAGTGAGAAGTAAGGAAAGGAAGGAGTAGAAGGGAGGATAGGAGAGGAAAGAGAGAGAGAAGGAAAAGGTGAAGAAGAGAAAGGGAGAGAAGACGTGTTGTTTTGTGTTCCAGTCTCTTATTCATATTAATGACTAAACGAAGCAACCCAGACACACGCAGAGGGAAGGAGGGAGGGAAATGGTAGATAAAAGGGAGGGAGGGAAATGGTAGATAAAAGGAGGGAGGGAAATGGTAGATAGAAGGGAGGGAGGGGCAATGGAAAAGTAGAATGGAGACTGGAGAATCATAGTACTCTGAGTAAAATTGGATACTTATTTCTCCCTGTCATATTCCATCACACAGGAGTGTTACAAGTTGTTACCTGGAGTATACCTGGAGGGTGTTCTGGGGGTCAACGCCCCCGCGGCCCGGTGTTGAAATGTGTCAGCCTGAGCTGGGAGAGTTTCATAGTGTCAGCCTGAGCTGGGAGAGCTTCACAGTGTCAGCCTGAGTTGGGAGAGCTTCACAGTGTCAGCCTGAGCTGGGAGAGTTTCACAATGTCAGCCTGAGCTGGGAGAGTTTCACAGTGTCAGTCTGAGCTGGGAGAGTTTCACAGTGTCAGTCTGAGCTGGGAGAGTTTCACAGTGTCAGCCTGAGCTGGGAGAGTTTCACAGTGTCAGCCTGAGCTGGGAGAGTTTCACAGTGTCAGTCTGAGCTGGGAGAGTTTCACAGTGTCAGCCTGAGCTGGGAGAGTTTCACAGTGTCAGCCTGAGCTGGGAGAGTTTCACAGTGTCAGCCTGAGCTGGGAGAATTTCACAGTGTCAGTCTGAGCTGGGAGAGTTTCACAGTATCAGCCTGAGCTGGGAGAGTTTCACAGTGTCAGCCTGAGCTGGGAGAGTTTCACAGTGTCAGCCTGAGCTGGGAGAGTTTCATAGTGTCAGCCTGAGCTGGGAGAGTTTCACAGTGTCAGTCTGAGCTGGAAGAGTTTCACAGTGTCAGCCTGAGCTGGGAGAGTTTCATAGTGTCAGCCTGAGCTGGGAGAGTTTCACAGTGTCAGCCTGAGCTGAGAGACTTCAGTAGTGTCAGCCTGAGCTGGGAGACTTCAGTAGTGTCAGCCTGAGCTGGGAGACTTCAGTAGTGTCAGCCTGAGCTGGGAGACTTCAGTAGTGTCAGCCTGAGCTGGGAGACTTCAGTAGTGTCAGCCTGAGCTGGGAGACTTCAGTAGTGTCAGCCTGAGCTGGGAGACTTCAGTAGTGTCAGCCTGAGCTGGGAGACTTCAGTAGTGTCAGCCTGAGCTGGGAGACTTCAGTAGTGTCAGCCTGAGCTGGGAGACTTCAGTAGTGTCAGCCTGAGCTGGGAGAGTTTCACAGTGTCAGCCTGAGCTGGGAGAGTTTCACAGTGTCAGCCTGAGTTGGGAGAGTTTCACAGTGTCAGCCTGAGCTGGGAGAGTTTCATAGTGTCAGCCTGAGCTGGGAGAGTTTCATAGTGTCAGCCTGAGCTGGGAGAGTTTCACAGTGTCAGCCTGAGCTGGGAGAGTTTCATAGTGTCAGCCTGAGCTGGGAGATTTTCACAGTGTCAGCCTGAGCTGGGAGAGTTTCACAGTGTCAGCCTGAGCTGGGAGAGTTTCACAGTGTCAGCCTGAGCTGGGAGAGTTTCACAGTGTCAGCCTGAGCTGGGAGAGTTTCATAGTGTCAGCCTGAGCTGGGAGAGTTTCACAGTGTCAGCCTGAGCTGGGAGAGCTTCACAGTGTTAGCTGGGAGAGTTTCACAGTGTCAGCCTGAGCTGGGAGAGTTTCATAGTGTCAACCTGAGCTGGGAGAGCTTCACAGTGTCAGCCTGAGCTGGGAGAGTTTCAATAATACAATGAAGATATCGTCAGGTATTGCAATACAGGTTCATCAGCTACGACAGCTTCAAAGGTGATCTTCCAGCAGAGCTGCAGTTAATATCACTTGGGAATTACCATCTCTCAGGACAGCCTATCTCTCTCTCTCTCTCTCTCTCTCTCTCTCTCTCTCTCTCTCTCTCACACACACACACACACACACACACACACACCAGCTTTAAGAAGAGGTATGATAAAGCTCATGGCGCAGGGAGAGTGACCCAGTAGCGACCAGTGAAGAGGCGGGGCCAGGAGCTATGAATCGACCCCTGCAATCACAACTAGGTGAGTACACACACACACACAGAGGTAACACTCACGCACACATGTGAGCCTGGCACCAATAAAGCTGACTGAAGATGGTCATGGAAGTACCAGTTGTGTGCATCACATCTCACCACAAACAACACTGTCAGCTGCCACAAACAACGTGTCAACAAACTTCACAATCATATGGTTCATCTCTGCCACAACACGCAAGAACCAGTGTCACCAACACCAGCAGTGACGCTAACAAACAGTACATATTTACACAACACCAACAGTGACTGAAACACTGTACCACTAACCCACCCTCCTCTTATGTTATTGTGTCTGTAATTTGACTATGCTTTTCATGTATATATCAAAATAATCACGATCTGTGCAAATGTACATTTCCTCTGAGATGGTAATTCCCAAGTATTAGTAATTCAATAATAGTAACTAGTTCTATTAAGAAGAAAAAGGCACAGTACCGTGACTAAGTCACAGTACCGTGACTAAGTCACAGTACCGTGACTAAGTCACGACCGAAACGTCGTCATGAGCTTCTTTGTCCTATGTTATTTATATATGTGTCCAGTTCTATTTAAAAGGTAAACTCTACAGCTGGCCTGGCTAACCAGACTGAAAATCGAAAACCTAAATGAATTTTTTATGAGAGTGCCACAAAATTTGACAGACGCTTGTCTTTCTGACATCACCACGACGCCGAATGACTTCGAAAAGGCAATAAATGACATGCCCATGCACTCTGCTACAGGCCCAGACTCATGGAACTCCGTGTTCATCAAGAACTGCAAGAAGCCCCTATCACATGCTTTTAACATCCTATAGAGAGGGAGCATGGACACTGGGATCGTCCCGCAGCTACTAAAAACAACAGACATAGCCCCGCTCCACAAAGGGGGCAGTAAAGCAATAGCAAAGAACTACAGACCAATTGCGCTAACGTCCCATATCATAAAAATCTTTGAAAGGGTTCTAAGAAGCAAGATCGCCACCCATCTTGATACCCATCAATTGCACAACCCAGGACAGCATGGGTTTAGAGCAGGCCGCTCCTGTCTGTCCCAACTACTGGACCACTACGACAAGGTCCTGGATGCTCTAGAAGATAAACAGAATGCAGATGTTATATACACAGATTTTGCAAAAGCCTTTGACAAGTGTGACCATGGTGTAATAGCACACAAAATGCGTGATAAAGGAATAACAGGAAAAGTTGGTAGATGGATCTATAATTTCGTAACATGTAGAACACAAAGAGTAGTAGTCAACAGAGTAAAGTCTGAGGCAACTACTGTGAATAGCTCTGTTCCACAAGGCACAGTACTCGCTACCATCCTATTCTTCATCCTCATATCAGATATTGACAGGGATATAAACCACAGTGCTGTGTCTTCCTTTGCAGATGACACCCGAATCTGTATGACAGTGTCCACCGTTGAAGACACTGCAAGACTCCAAGCAGACATAAACCAAATCTTTAAATGGGCTGCAGAAAACAATATGAAGTTCAATGATGAGAAATTTCAATTACTCAGATACGGAAAATCTCATCGGAGTACAAAACTAATTCCAACCACACAATAGAGCGAAAAACTAATGTCAAAGACCTGGGAGTGATCATGTCAGAGGATCTCACCTTCAAGGACCATAACAAAGTAGCAATTGCATCTGCTCGAAAAATGACAGGATGGATAATGAGAACCTTCAAAACCAGGGATGCCAAGCCCATGTTGACACTTTACAGATCGCTTGTTCTATCTAGGCTGGAATATTGCTGCACACTAACGGCACCTTTCAAGGCGGGTGAAATTGCTGACCTTGAAAATGTGCAGAGAACCTTCACCGCACGCATAAGTGCGATAAACCACCTCAACTACTGGGAATGCTTGAAGTTCCTAAACCTGTACTCCCTAGAACGCAGGCGGGAGAGATGCATTATTATATACACATGGAAAATTCTCGAGGGCTTAGTACCAAACTTGCACACAAAAATCACTCCCTATGAAAGCAAAAGACTCGGCAGGCGATGTAACATCCCCCCAATGAAGAGCAGGGGTGCCACTAGCACGTTGAGGGACAACACAATAAGTGTCAGGGGCCCAAGATTGTTCAACTGCCTCCCAGCATACATCAGGGGGATTACCAACAAGCCCCTGGCTGTCTTCAAGCAGGCACTGGACAGGCACCTAAAGTCGGTACTTGACCAACCGGGCTGTGGTTCGTACGTTGGACTGCGTGCGGCCAGCAGTAACAGCCTGGTTGATCAGGCTCTGGTCCAACATGAGGCCTGGTCACGGACCGGGCCGCGGGGGCGTTGACCCCTGGAATTCTCTCCAGGTAGCTACTGATACAGCTGGCCTGGCTACTAATACAGCTGGCCTGGCTACTGATACAGCTGGCCTGGCTACTAATACAGCTGGCCTGGCTACTGATACAGCTGGCCTGGCTACTGATACAGCTGGCCTGGCTACTGATACAGCTGGCCTGGCTACTGATACAGCTGGCCTGGCTACTGATACAGCTGGCCTGGCTACTGATACAGCTGGCCTGGCTGCTGATACAGCTGGCCTGGCTACTGATACAGCTGGCCTTGCTACTGATACAGCTGGCCTGGCTACTGATACAGCTGGCCTGGCTGCTGATACAGCTGGCCTGGCTACTGATACAGCTGGCCTGGCTGCTGATACAGCTGGCCTGGCTCTGATACAGCTGGCCTGGCTACTGATACAGCTGGCCTGGCTACTGATACAGCTGGCCTGGCTCTGATACAGCTGGCCTGGCTGCTGATACAGCTGGCCTGGCTACTGATACAGCTGGCCTGGCTGCTGATACAGCTGGCCTGGCTACTGATACAGCTGGCCTGGCTACTGATACAGCTGGCCTGGCTACTGATACAGCTGGCCTGGCTACTGATACAGCTGGCCTGGCTACTGATACAGCTGCCTGGCTACTGATCAGCTGGCCTGGCTACTGATACAGCTGGCCTGGCTACTGATACAGCTGGCCTGGCTACTGATACAGCTGGCCTGGCTACTGATACAGCTGGCCTGGCTACTGATACAGCTGGCCTGGCTACTGATACAGCTGGCCTGGCTACTGATACAGCTGGCCTGGCTACTGATACAGCTGGCCTGGCTACTGATACAGCTGGCCTGGCTACTGATACAGCTGGCCTGGCTACTGATACAGCTGGCCTGGCTGCTGAATCCATAGTGGAAAGCTTGACAATATCCCCGTCGCCTTACTGAAATCCATCCAGATAGAATATTACAGGAAACATAACCTTTTGTTCCCACTGTGTAATGACTATCATGTAGAATAGTGGGACCAAACAATACGGGTGTTCCCACTATATAACCCTCATATGAAGTAGTGTAGACACACAAACTACAAGTGTTTTTAAGTTTATTTAGTAAAAATCACCATCTCCTCCCACACTGAACAATAACACACACATAAGCGAGATTTAACACGTGAAGCAAGGCAATATATCCCACCTGTGTTTGCGACCAAAGCTTAAATACTCCCACACGTCTAGTGACGTCCCTCTGGCTCCCACATGTCTAGTAACGACCCCCTGACTCTCACTTTCTCACAGTTACATGTATATGGTCTGCCTGACTTGTTAATCCCTTGACTGTTGTAATCCCTCGACTGTTGTAATCCCTCGACTGTTGTAATCCCTTCAACTGTTGTAATCCCTTCGACTGTTGTAATCCTCGACTGTTGTAATCCCTCGACTGCTGTAATCCCTCAACCGTTGTAATCCTTCGACTGTTGTAATTCTAAATACCTGAAGGATGTTACGAGGGTCAACGCCACTCGGCCAGGTCCATGACCAGGCCGCGCGGTGGATCAAGGTTTGATCAACCAGGCTGTTAATATGTTGGGAGAGAGAGAGAGAGAAGGGAGGATGAGGGTCTCACTGCTGCCATCTAAGGTTAAGGTTTGTTAAGAAACAGGACAAGAGTTTCCTGACGCGGGTCCTAGTCGTATGATGATCCCACAACTTTAGCTTTTCGTCATCTGACCGAGACCTTCCACTGGCTTACGAGTCCACTCTTTTAAAATTAATGGATGCTGCCATGTACCATTTGTTGAGATAATAATCTCCCTGCAGACAGTTAGCAGACTTCTTAAAGAGCAATTATCAAGCCTTAATGACCCTAGATTTATTATTAAATCAGGATAATTCAAGATGTTAATGCTTGCCTGCGAGTGATGCTTTGATACCAGCGGGAAATTGCTTAATGAGGCCACTAATTATCCTAAGTTTAAGGTCACGTGTCTTATTATAAGCTCTTTTACCTTTGAAAAGGTCGTGAAAAAAGGTGGGCAAGTAATTACTGGTAATTAATGGCTATTATGGTTTAAAAATTGTTACACAAACATTATTTTCATGTATATGCTACATTATTATTATTATTATTATTATTATTATTATTATTATTATTATTATTATTATTATTATTATTATTATTATTATTATTATCACAGATATAGCATTTTTTTACTAATAATAATAGATTGCAAATATCAAGTGATGGAACACTGTTCCTTAAGTACGGTGGACACTGTGTCGTATACGTGTGTTTTGCAGGTGGTGTCAGTGGTGACCTTTGTAAGAGCATGTGTGTTGCAGGTGGTGTCAGTGGTGACCTTTGTAAGAGCATGTGTGTTGCAGGTGGTGTCAGTGGTGACCTTTGTAAGAGCATGTGTGTTGCAGGTGGTGTCAGTGGTGACCTTTGTAAGAGCATGTGTGTTGCAGGTGGTGTCAGTGGTGACCTTTGTAAGAGCATGTGTGTTGCAGGTGGTGTAAGTGGTGACCTTTGTAAGAGCATGTGTGTTGCAGGTAGTGGTGACCTTTGTAAGAGCATGTGTGTTGCAGGTGGTGTCAGTGGTGACCTTTGTAAGAGCATGTGTGTTGCAGGTGGTGTCAGTGGTGACCTTTGTAGAGCATGTGTTGCAGGTGGTGTCAGTGGTGACCTTTGTAAGAGCATGTGTGTTGCAGGTGGTGGTGACCTTTGTAAGAACATGTGTGTTGCAGGTAGTGGTGACCTTTGTAAGAGCATGTGTGTTGCAGGTGGTGTCAGTGGTGACCTTTGTAAGAGCATGTGTGTTGCAGGTGGTGTCAGTGGTGACCTTTGTAAGAGCATGTGTGTTGCAGGTGGTGGTGACCTTTGTAAGAGCATGTGTGTTGCAGGTGGTGGTGACCTTTGTAAGAGCATGTGTGTTGCAGGTGGTGTCAGTGGTGACCTTTGTAAGAGCATGTGTGTTGCAGGTGGTGTCAGTGGTGACCTTTGTAAGAGCAAGTGTGTTGCAGGTGGTGGTGACCTTTGTAAGAGCATGTGTGTTGCAGGTAGTGGTGACCTTTGTAAGAGCATGTGTGTTGCAGGTAGTGGTGACCTTTGTAAGAGCATGTGTGTTGCAGGTGGTGGTGACCTTTGTAAGAACATGTGTGTTGCAGGTAGTGGTGACCTTTGTAAGAGCATGTGTTTGCAGGTGAGTGGTGACCTTTGTAAGAGCATGTGTGTTGCAGGTGGTGTCAGTGGTGACCTTTGTAAGAGCATGTGTGTTGCAGGTGGTGTCAGTGGTGACCTTTGTAAGAGCATGTGTGTTGCAGGTGGTGTCAGTGGTGACCTTTGTAAGAGCATGTGTGTTGCAGGTGGTGTCAGTGGTGACCTTTGTAAGAGCATGTTGTCAGGTGGGGGGACCTGTAGAGCATGGTGTTCAAGTAGTGATGACCATTGTAAGAGCATGTGTGTTGCAGGTGGTGTCAGTGGTGACCTTTGTAAGAGCATGTGTGTTGCAGGTGGTGGTGACCTTTGTAAGAACATGTGTGTTGCAGGTAGTGGTGACCTTTGTAAGAGCATGTGTGTTGCAGGTGGTGTCATTGGTGACCTTTGTAAGAGCATGTGTGTTGCAGGTGGTGGTGACCTTTGTAAGAGCATGTGTGTTGCAGGTGGTGGTGACCTTTGTAAGAGCATGTGTGTTGCAGGTGGTGGTGACCTTTGTAAGAGCATGTGTGTTGCAGGTGGTGTCAGTGGTCAACAGTGAGGTGTGGCAGGAACAGAGGTTGCCTCACCACCAACACAGGTTTCACAACTCAACTCTCGCTGCCTTCATCAGGAGGCGACGCAAAGAGGTTGGTGCTTCCTTCTTGTCTTCTATATTATAATACTTATCTATTATTAAGATAGCTTTGCATCCCAGATATACATGCTAATATAATGGCCTCCACTCCAACACAACACATACTAGTGCCAGGAAAAAAAGATTCCCCCCATACCACCAATCCAACTACATTCATCTTTGCTAATATACAGGGTCTAAAGCCAGCAACAAACAAAAAGGTACCTTACATTCGTGGACTGCTTACAGAGTTAAATGCTATGTTTGTGGCTTTCACAGAGACCCACATAAGAGATCACTTGGACAATGAAATATGAATCCCGGGCTACAACCTATACAGGTGTGACAGAGTGAACAGGCAAAAAAGGAAGGGGGTTGGCCTGTATATCACAGTCACTTATATGTTCAGAACTACTAAATGCCTCAAATGATGTAGTTGAAGTATTAGCAATAAAGGTCGAGAATCAAAACCTGGTCATCGTGGTTGTCTACAAGCCCCCGGATGCAACGTCCCAACAATTCCAGGAACAGCTTCTGAAAATTGACCACTGTCTGGAAAATCTTCCAGCTCCTGCCCCCAACATCTTGCTCATGGGGGATTTCAACCTAAGGCACCTAAAATGGAGGAATATTGCAAACAATGTGGTAGCAGAGATAACACCAGGAGGCAGCTCAGATGAAAACTCGCACACACATGAACTTTTAAATATCTGCACCAAATTCACCTTAAACCAGCAAATAGTAGAGCCTACAAGATTAGAGAATACACTGGACCTCATCTTCACCAACAATGATGATCTGATACGAAATGTCATCATATCAAAAACAATATACTCAGATCACAACATAATAGAGGTCCAGACATGCATGCGGGGAGCCCCAGATCAACAAAATGTGATCAGCCGCGAGGGAGCTTTCTCCAAATTCAACTTCAATAACAAAAACATAAGGTGGGACCAAGTAAACCAAGTCCTAAATGATATAAACTGGGAAGATTGCCTAAGCATCACGGATCCCAACTTATGTCTAGAACAAATTACCTCTGTGGTACTTGAGGTTTGCTCAAGGCAAATTCCTTTAAGGAAAAGGAGGAGAAGATGCAAACTAGAAAGAGAGAGGCGCTCCCTATACAGGCGAAGGCAAAGATTAACGGAGCGGCTACAGGAGGCCAATATCTCTGAAATACGTAGGGAGACACTAGTCAGAGAAATAGCAAACATCGAATTAAAACTAAAGGAATCTTACAGGAATCAAGAGACACGGGAAGAACTAAAAGCCATAAATGAAATTGAAAGAAACCCTAAGTATTTATTTTCCTATGCAAAATCAAAGTCAAGAACAACAACCAGTATTGGGCCCCTAATTAAACGGGATGGGTCCTACACAGATGACAGCAAGGAAATGAGTGAGTTACTTAAGTCCCAGTATGACTCAGTTTTTAGCGAGCCACTAACCAGACTGAAAATCGAAAACCTAAATGAATTTTTTATGAGAGTGCCACAGAACTTGACAGACGCATGCCTTTCTGACATCACCACGATGCCAAATGACTTCGAAAAGGCAATAAATGACATGCCCATGCACTCCGCTCCAGGCCCAGACTCATGGAACTCCGTGTTCATCAAGAACTGCAAGAAGCCCCTATCACATGCTTTTAACATCCTATGGAGAGGGAGCATGGACACTGGGGTCGTCCCGCAGCTACTAAAAACAGACATAGCCCCGCTCCACAAAGGGGGCAGTAAAGCAATAGCAAAGAACTACAGACCAATTGCGCTAACGTCCCATATCATAAAAATCTTTGAAAGGGTTCTAAGAAGCAAGATCGCCACCCATCTTGATACCCATCAATTGCACAACCCAGGACAGCATGGGTTTAGAGCAGGCCGCTCCTGTCTGTCCCAACTACTGGACCACTACGACAAGGTCCTGGATGCTCTAGAAGATAAACAGAATGCAGATGTTATATACACAGATTTTGCAAAAGCCTTTGACAAGTGTGACCATGGTGTAATAGTACACAAAATGCGTGATAAAGGAATAACAGGAAAAGTTGGTAGATGGATCTATAATTTCCTAACATGTAGAACACAAAGAGTAGTAGTCAACAGAGTAAAGTCTGAGGCAGCTACTGTGAAAAGCTCTGTTCCACAAGGCACAGTAATTGCTCCCATCCTATTCCTCATCCTCATATCAGACATTGACAGGGATATAAGCCACAGTGCTGTGTCTTCCTTTGCAGATGACACCCGAATCTGTATGACAGTGTCCACCGTTGAAGACACTGCAAGACTCCAAGCAGACATAAACCAAATATTTAAATGGGCTGCAGAAAACAATATGAAGTTCAATGATGAGAAATTTCAATTCCTCAGATACGGAAAACGTGAAGAAATTAAAATCTCATCGGAGTACAAAACTAATTCCAACCACACAATAGAGCGAAAAACTAATGTCAAAGACCTGGGAGTGATCATGTCAGAGGATATCACCTTCAAGAACCATAACAAAGTAGCAATTGCATCTGCTCGAAAAATGACAGGATGGATAATGAGAACCTTCAAAACCAGGGATGCCAAGCCCATGTTGACACTTTTCAGGTCGCTTGTTCTATCTAGGCTGGAATATTGCTGCACACTAACTGCACCTTTCAAGGCAGATGAAAATGCTGACCTAGAAAATGTGCAGAGAACCTTCACGGCACGCATAACTGCGATAAACCACCTCAATTACTGGGAATGGTTGAAGTTCCTAAACCTGTACTCCCTGGAACGCAGGCGGGAGAGATACATTATTATATACACGTGGAAAATTCTCGAGGGATTAGTACCAAACTTGCACACGAGTGTCACTCCCTACAAAAGCAAAAGACTCGGCAGGCGATGTAACATCCCCCCAATGAAAAGCAGGGGTGCCACTAGCACGTTGAGAGACAACACAATAAGTGTCAGGGGCCCAAGACAGTTCAACTGCCTCCCAGCATACATAAGGGGGATTACCATCAAATCCCTGGCTGTCTTCAAGCAGGCACTGGACAGGCACCTAAAGTCGGTACCTGACCAGCCAGGCTGTGGTTCATATGTTGGACTGCATGCGGCCATCAGTAACAGCCTGGTTGATCAGGCTCTGATCCAACATGAGGCCTGGTCACAGACCGGGCCGCAGGGGCGTTGACCCCTGGAACTCTCTCCAGGTATACAAACTTGTGCATCTGAAAAAACGGATGTTCACCCAGTAAACTTTCTTCAATATATCTGCAGTGTAATTATTTATTTGTAGCTAATCTCTGGAACGCAGGCGAGAGAGATACATGATTATATACACTTGGAAAATCATAGAGGGATTAGTACC
This sequence comes from Cherax destructor, assembly GCA_009830355.1. Taxonomy (NCBI): domain Eukaryota; kingdom Metazoa; phylum Arthropoda; class Malacostraca; order Decapoda; family Parastacidae; genus Cherax; species Cherax destructor. The sequence goes on along the minus strand of WNWK01020405.1, from coordinate 17,447 downwards.
AAACTTGCACACGAGAGTCACTCCCTATGAAAGCAAAAGACTCGGCAGGCGATGTAACATCCCCCCAATTAAAAGCAGGGGTGCCACTAGCACGATAAGAGACAACACATTAAGTGTCAGGGGCCCGAGACTGTTTAACTCCCTCCCGGCATACATAAGGGGGATTACCATTAGACCCCTGGCTGTCTTCAAGGCTTTGGACAGGCACCTAAAGTCAGTACTTGACCAACCGGACTGTGGTTCATACATCAGTTTATGTGCGGCCAAGAGTAACAGCCTGGTTGATCAGGCCCTGATCCACCAGGAGGCCTGGTCACAGACCGGGCCGTGGGAGCGTTAACTCCCAAAATCCTCTCCAGGTATACAGGAGCAGAGCTGTGATGGTGGTGTCCTGTCATCAGTACTCTGTTTATCATGTAGTTCTTAAAACTTCCATTGGTTGCAGAAATGCGTGTGTAACATTGTAGATTCAAACCCGTGAACTCTGACAACGAAGCTAAGAATGTCTGGACCCAGCTCTGATAACGTATACATATACATTCACCATAACCAACCCATTCCATATTTGTCTTGCCTGAGGTATGGAGACATCCATTCAAATGGCCTTCTAAGCTACAGCATCCCCATTCCCTACCTCTCCTTCAGAGGACTGACACTACACTTTTCCCCTCCAGACTCAGGTCTGGCTGGTCACTATCCTTGAATCATTTCATGAATGTTACCTTGCTCTCACTTTAATAACACATGTCTTCACTCTCGTTAAACATGCTCCCTGTTCATCACATCTCCCCCATCTGTTGCACCTACTAACCCAGCCACACCTTGCAACAGATGGCGATCATCCGTCGCTTCGAGATGGTGGAGGATCAGGTGAAAGCCAAAGACCCGGCCTTGGCAGAGAACCTGCAGCGCCTTCGTCAGGATCACCTGGCTTATACCACCACCTGGTGCAGGTTCAAGTACCACCCCAGACTCCTCAAGGTCAGTGTATGTTTATATATGTATGTACTTTCATGTAGTATATAATAAGGACCGTAGGAGTAAGGGAAGAAACAAACGACTTCGGGGAAGGAAAAAAGGCTTTCATGAAGTCCTTTTATTCTCTTGAAGGCTGTGGCTCTCCCAACACCACCAGGGTACCACCACTGTAAGTACCATTCCTATATATATATATATGGGTACAATGCTGTCAGGATACCTCCCTTGTATATGAGGTTACCACTATCTATGTAAGGATACTACTGCCCTTATATCTAAGGGTTGCAGTTTCCAAGTGTTTTATTAACCTCAGTTGTGTTTTCAGGAAGATAGTATTAAAGAGGACGAAGAGGAGGAGGAAGAGGAAGAGACAAATGAGGAATTAGAAGAATTATTACAGGTAGGGCCACTGCTCAGAACGCATGCGTGTGTGTGTGTGCTCACTTGTATGTACAAATACAAATATTTATTTCTTCCCAATTTTACATAGAAGTTTACATAGAAGTTTACATAAAAGTTTACATAGAAGTTTACATAGAGGTGCAAGGAGAGCCACTGACATGCCATGGCATTAAGGGCAGCTTAATCTAATGGCTTATAGACTATGTACATAATATTGGAGAAATTGATTGAGTTTGACTTTTTTAAATATTGTTCAGATTACAATAGTATGATATTACATTGGTCAAATTACAATATGGTGATACTACATTGTAACAAGTGTTTAGTATAATGGTAGTTAATAGTAAAAATTGAAATTATCTTATAGGAAAATAACACTGAGCATTTTTGAAAGTAATATAATAAAACATAATAGTAAAAATGGAAATTATCTTATAGGAAAATAACATTGAGTATTTTTTGAGTATGAATATTTAGTTAAGGGTGAGAAGGTGGTTTTTGAGAAGTCTTAAAATGATTTTCAGACAAGGTTATTTTAGTATTTACTGGTAATGAAATCTAGATTATGGGGCCCTTTATGTGCATAGAATTTTTACATAGGTTGATATGGACTCGGGGTATATCAAAAAGTGATCTGTGCCTTGTGTTGTGGTCATGGGTCCTATTAAAGTTGGTGAGGAGAATTTTGAGCGGAGGGTTTATATTAGAATGTAGAGTTCTATATATGTAATAGGCACAAGAATAAGTGTGAATGTTCTTTATGGTGAGTAGTTTTAGGCTTTTGAATATTGGTGGAGTATGCTGTCTAGAGTGGGAATTTGTTATCATTCTGACTGCAGCCTTTTGCTGTGTTATGAGTGGTCTAAGGTGATTTAATGTTGGTGATCCCCATGCACAGATTCCATAAGTGAGATAAGGGTAGATTAGTAAATGATATAGTGCAAGGAGAGCTGATTAAGGCACATAATAGCATATTTTTTATAATATGCCTACTGTCTGAGATTTTCTTGGAAATTTGTTGTATGTGTGTTTGGAATTTAAGACTACTGTCAAGGTGGATTCCTAGGAATTTTCCCTCTGTGAGTCTTGTGATGGGTGAACCATTGAGCGTTATGTTAAGTGGAACATTTGTAGCTCTGTTTCCAAAGTGTATGAAGTAGGTCTTGTCAGTATTGAGAGTAAGCTTGTTAGTCGTCATCCATGTTGATATTTTCTGTAATTCAGCATTAACAGTGTTGGCCAGTATGACTGGGTTTGGGTGAGAGAAGACATACGTTGTGTCATCTGCAAATAATATGGGTTTGAGTAGTTGTGATGCATTCGGTAGGTCATTCATGTAAATGAGGAATAGGAGTGGACCCAGTACACTTCCTTGAGGGACATCGACTGTAATTTGTTGTGTGAAAGAGCTCCATTTGTGTATACGTATTGGCTTCTGTTACTAAGGTATGACTTTAGGTAGTTGAGTGAGTGACCTCTTATACCATAGTGTGCTAATTTTGTGAGCAGCAAATCATGGTCGACTGTATCAAAAGCTTTGCGTAAATCAATGAAGATTCCCAGTGGGACTTCTTTCTTCTCACGTACGGTGTATATTAGCTCTAGCATGTGTATAATAGCATCATGTTGCGTGAGACGAGGTAGGAATAGATCTGTCTATGAATTAATTTTTTAAAGATTTTAGAAAGTAGTGGTAAATTAGATATTGGTCTATAATTATTCAAGTCTGTTTGATCACCTCCTTTGTGGATCGGGGTGACCCCTCGCTATTTTGAGAATTGATGGGAAGGTGGAGGCTTCAATGGATTTATTGAATAGTGTTGCAATAATTGGTGACAGTACCTGTGAAGCTTTTTTGTACATAAAAGGTGGTAAGCTGTTTGTCTCCTGTCTTGTTTTTAAGGGTGTTGATGATGAGCGAGACTTCTATTGGGTTGGTAGGAGCTAAGAATAGTGAATCCGGGTAGATGTTGGTAAGGTAGTCTGTTGGACGGGTGTTCGAGCTTGGGATTTTACTCGCTAGGGGTTGATTCACAGCTCCTGTGTACTCACCTGTTAGTGGTTGCAGGGGTCAAGTCACAGCTCAGGAGCTGTGGCGGAGCCAGCACCCAAACTCTTCACTGGTCACTACTAGGTTCACTCTCTCCCTGCTCCATGAGGTTTGTCACATCTCTTCTTAAAGCTCTGTATGCATCCTGCCTCTACTACATCACTCTCCAGATTGTTCCACTTCCTGACAACTCTATGGCTGAAGAAATACTATATAACATCCCTGTGATTTATCTGAGTTTTCAACTTCCAGTTGTTGCTGTGTCCCATCTCTGAAACATCCTGTCACTATCCACCATGTCAATTTCTCTCAGTATTTTATATGTCGTTATTATATCTTCCCTATCCTCCAGTGTCAGGTCGATTTCCTTTAACCTCTCCTCATAGGACATACTCCTTAGTTTAGGGACTAGTCTTGTGGCAAACCTTTGCACTTTCTCTTAATTTCTTGACCTGGTGTGGGTTCCATACTGGTGCTGCATACTCCAATATGGGCCTGACATACACTGTGTACGGAGTCTTCAATGATTCCTTACTCAAGGGTCAAACTGCAATTCTTAGGTTTGCCAGGTGCCCATATGCTGCAGCAGTTACTGGGTTGATGGGTACCTCAGGAGATTGACTTACTAAAACTTGACCTTGAGGGCTGGTCATACCTACTTCATTTGTAAAGTAAAATAAAGTAAGTAAAGTGAATTTTATTTCATTGCAATTTTACATAGATATTGGTACTTAGATACAATCATCAACTGAAGTGCAAGGAGAGCCACTGACATGTCATGGCATTAGGGGCAGCTTAACCTAATGACTTATAGACTATGTACATAATATTAGAGAAATTTATTGAGTTTATTCTAGTTATATATTTGATTTCAAATTACAATATGATGATATTACACTGTTAAAATTACAATATGCTATTACATTGTAACAAGTGTTTAGGAGGATGGTAATATAAAATTGAGATCATCTTAAGGAAAATAACATTGAGCATTTTTGAATTAAAACTAAAGGAATCTTACAGGAATCAAGAAACGCGGGAAGAACTAAAAGCCATAAATGAAATTGAAAGAAACCCAAAGTATTTCTTTTCTTATCCCAAATCAAAGTCGAAAACAACATCCAGTATTGGGCCCCTACTTAAACGGGATGGGTCCTACACAGATGACAGCAAGGAAATGAGTGAGTTACTAAAGTCCCAGTATGACTCAGTTTTTAGTGAGCCGCTAACCAGACTGAAAGTCGAAGACCTAAATGAATTTTTTATGAGAGTGCCACAGAACTTGGTTGATGCAGGCCTATCTGATACATATTACCCTGACGCCAAATGACTTCGAAAAGGCAATAAATGACATGCCCATGCACTCCGCCCCAGGCCCAGACACATAGAACTCCGTGTTCATCAAGAACTGCAAGAAGCCCCTATCACGTGCTTTTAACATCCTATGGAGAGGGAGCATGGACACTGGGGTCGTCCCGCAGTTACTAAAAACAACAGACAGCCCCACTCCACAAAGGGGGCAGTAAAGCAATAGCAAAGAACTACAGACCAATAGTGCTAACGTCCCATATCATAAAAATCTTTGAAAGGGTACTAAGAAGCAAGATCGCCACTCATCTAGATACCCATCAATTACACAACCCAGGGCAGCATGGGTTTAGAGCAGGTCGCTCCAGTCTGTCCCAACTACTGGACCACTACGACAAGATTTTGGATGCTCTAGAAGACAAACAAAATGCAGATGTTTTATACACAGACTTTGCAAAAGCCTTTGACAAGTGTGACCATGGTGTAATAGCACACAAAATGCGTGATAAAGGAATAACAGGAAAAGTGGGTAGATGGATCTATAATTTCCTAACAAGTAGAACACAGAGAATAGTAGTCAACAGAGTAAAGTCTGAGGCAGCTACTGTGAAAAGCTCTGTTCCACAAGGCACAGTACTCGCTCCCATCCTGTTCCTCATCCTCATATCGGACATAGACAGGGATATAAGCCACAGTGCCATGTCTTCCTTTGCAGATGACACCCGAATCTGTATGACAGTGTCCACCGTTGAAGACACTGCAAGACTCCAAGCAGACATAAACCAAATCTTTAAATGGGCTGCAGAAAACAATATGAAGTTCAATGATGAGAAATTTCAATTACTCAGATATGGAAAATGTGAAGAAATTAAAATCTCATCGGAGTACAAAACAAATTCCAACCACACAATAGAGCAAAAAACTAATGTCAAAGACCTGGGAGTGATCATGTCAGAGGATCTCACCTTCAAGGACCATTGAAGGAAAATAATATTGAGCATTTTTGAAAATAGTTTACAGTATGAGTACTTAGTTTAGGGTGAGTAGGTGGTCTTTGAGAAGAGTCTTAAATTGATTTTCAGACAAGGTTATCTTAGTATTTACTGGTAATGAATTCCAGATTTTGGGGCCCTTTATGTGCATAGAATTTTTACATATGTTGATATGGACTCGGGGTATATCAGAAAGTGATCTGTGTCTTGTGTTGTGGTCATGGGTCCTATTAAAGATGGTGAGGAGATTATTATTATTATAATAAAAAGAAGCGCTAAACCACAGCGCGGCGTTGGTTGAGCGGAGGGTTTATATTAGAGTGTAGAGTTTTATGTATGTAGTAGGCACAAGAATAAGTATGAATGTTCTTTACGGTGAGTAGTTTTAGGCTTTTGAATATTGGTGGAGTATGCTGTCTGGAGTGGGAATTTTTTATCATTCTGACTGCAGCCTTTTGCTGGGTTATGAGTGGTCTAAGGTGATTTAATGTTGTTGATCCCCATGCACAGATTCCATAGGTGAGATAAGAGTAGATAAGTGAATGATATAGTGCAAGGAGAGCTGATTGAGGCACATAATAGCATATCTTTGATAATATGCCTACTGTCTTTGAGATTTTCTTGGAAATTTGTTGTGTGTGTGTTTGGAATTTAAGGCTACTGTCAAGGTGGATTCCTAGGAATTTTCCTCTGTGAGTCTTGTGATGGGTGAACCATTGAGCGTTATGTTAAGTGGAACGTTTGTGGCTTTGTTTCCAAACTGTATGAAGTAGGTTTTGTCAGTATTGAGAGTAAGCTCGTTAGTCGTCATCCATGTTGATATTTTCTGTAATTCGGCATTAACAGTGTTGGCCAGTATAACTGGATTTGGGTGAGAGAAGACATATGTTGTGTCATCTGCAAATAATATGGGTTTGAGTAGTTGTGATGCATTCGGTAGGTCATTTATGTAAATGAGGAATAGGAGTGGTCCCAGGACACTTCCTTGAGGGACTCCGACTGTAATTTGTTGTGTGGAAGAGTTCGCTCCATTTGTGTACACGTATTGGCTTCTGTTGCTAAGGTATGACTTTAGGTAGTTGAGTGGGTGCCCCCTAATACCATAGTGTGCTAATTTTGTGAGCAGTAAATCATGGTCGACTGTATCAAAAGCTTTGCATAGATCAATGAAGATTCCCAATGGGACTTCTTTCTTCTCAAATGCGGTGTATATTAACTCTAGCATGTGTATAATAGCATTGTTTGTGCTCTTGTTGTTCCTGAATCCAAATTGACAGGGATTGAGTACATTGTGTGAGACGAGGTAGGAATAGATCTGTCTGAATTAATTTTTCGAAGATTTTAGAAAGCAGTGGTAAATTAGAAATTGGTCTATAATTATTCAAGTCTGTTTGATCACCTCCTTTGTGGATCGGGGTGACCCTAGCTATTTTGAGAATTGATGGGAAGGTAGAGGCTTCAATGGATTTATTGAATAGTGTTGCTATAATTGGTGACAGTACCTGTGAAGCTTTTTTGTACATAAAAGGTGGTAAGCTGTTTATGTCTAGTGCCTTGTTTTTAAGGGTGTTGATTATGAGCGAGACTTCAGTTGGGTTGGTAGGAGCTAGGAATAGTGTATTAGGGTAGGTGTTGGTGAGGTAGTCTGTTGGATGGGTGTTCGAGCTTGGGATTTTACTCTCTAGATTCTTTCCTATGGTGGAGAAGAAAACATTAAGTCTGTTTGCTGTCTCAGTAGGTGAGAGTAGGGGTTCATCTGTTTTTGATAATTTGATGGTATTGTTCTTGGATATCTTTTTATTTCCTAGAATTACTACTTTGATGAATAAGACACTTGTGCAATACTTGCTTCAGTTGAATATAAGTGATTTAATACTGGAGACAGTAGAGGCAATAGAGAGGTAATTTTGAGGCCCTCATCCCTTAACTTGGTTGCACATTTGTCTTATTTATCAACTTGGTCGTATTGTGTATCATTTTGTTAATGCAATAATTAGTTATTGCATTAAAAAATCCATTAACTAATTATTGTAATAATGATATACAATACAGTACTGACAAGTAGAAGAGTAAAACACATGCACCAATAAACACACACAACTGTTGCATGTGTCTTAATCTCTCATAATATTTCTTTAAATAAAGGCTAGTTTATTTGTGTCTGTATTTAAAAGTTTATGAAAATCTTCATATTTTTTATCTCTTTCAGGACAAGATGAAAAGCCAACCAAAATTTATTTTTGTTACATTCATAAGAGCGCTAAACTCGCAGGGGTCACATAGCATCTGTGGGAAAATGGTAAGCATTCAGGTTTGTCACAGGGAGAATGAGGACAGCTCCACTTCCATGGATCAAGAACCCTCCTTGGTATCGGTATCAAATCATGCCCTTTCTTAAAGAGATTGACTAACTGGTGTTTGCTTGCAGGTGGACCCCAGCCACCCCCAGACCACCACAGGTCCTCGCCTCAACCTCATCTGGAGGGAGAGACTGGAGGTGTCGGAGAAGGAGCGGCTGCAACGACTCCAGGAGTTAGAGGCTGCCAGGGAAGCCTTCAGGAAGGAGATGGAGAAGTCACTGAAAAACAACCCCAGCACAGGCAGCAGCAGACTCTTCCAGACCCCTAAAGGCAGGGGACTGGGCACAGTCTCCAGCAGGTGGGTGCTGTATTATTACATTATTATTAGTAGTAGTATTAGTATTATAGAATAATAAGTAATAAGCCCAAAAGCAATAAGGTGGACAAATATGTGGGTGGCAGTGGGTGGATTTGCAAAGAACTTGCCAAGTATGGGCCAGTAAGCTTACTGCAGTGTTCCACCATTCTTATGCAGTGCCTGGGGAATGGGAGGCAATCAGGAGTGACCCAAGGAATGGTAACTACCTAGACGAATTTACAAATTTAAGTTTTAAAGCTAGGGGCATCCCCATTACCACCTCTTCTAAGAATGTTTCTATTTACACATCACAAGTGGTTTAAAAAAAAAAGAGTAAACACTAAGACTTGTTAGAAAAATGCTTTTCTTCTAGGACCTTAATCACTTCTAACATAACTCAGTGCTAGTGTTTGTTCACATCTTGTAAACCACTTGTGTGTATGTATCTAGTAACTATACTCCCCCTCCTTTAACTATATAGGCTGATACAGTCATCTCTTCACCTACTCCCACAGGCTCCACGGAAGGAGAAAACCCTCAGCTATTTCGAAGGCACTGAATGAAGGATCCGTCATTGAGGATTTCACTTCGGCTTCCTCTGGTCTTCCCACCTTCAGCTCCGCTCTCAGGAGGGGCTCCCTTCCCCCGCCTTACTCTGCCCTTCAGAGGTCAGAAAGGATCTCTATGCAGGATTACAAAAAATCTAATGTCAAGGTTTGTTTACTTTTATCTTTGTGTATAGATAAATTTAAAAAGAAGTTGTTTTATTATAACATAAAATTTTAATTTAGGAAAGATATAGGAATACAGTGGTACCTCGAGTTACGAGCAACTCCCAACTCGAACAATTATGTAAGTGTATTTTTGGGGTCTGAAATGGATTAATCTAATTTTCATTATTCCTTATGGGAACAAAGTCGTTCGGTATCGGCACTCAAACAGCCTTCTGGAATGAATTAAATTCGTAACTCGAGGTACCACTGTATTCTGCTTTGACAATAGTTATAGAAGAGTGGAACACACTGCCGAGTAATTGCTGGAGGCAATACCTCAAGTAGCTTTAAGATGAAATGCAGAGACTTGGAAATGGGAGATAATCAGGCTTGATCCAAGAAAGAGATAACTCCAATTCTTTTCTATCCAGAACCATTCATCAGCATCAAGGAAGCTGCTTTGATGAATCTAATAGTTCCTGTCTATATTTGTAACTAAAAAGGTACTCTCTTCCTGGCAGGCAGTCACCAAGGTCAAACCTTTCAACTTTGATTCCTCCAGTAAAAAGCACAGTTGTACTGTTCACTTCCACCACTAGCCCTGGGCCTTGATCCCACACCTGTACCACTGCTGCCTTATATAGCTTCAAGAGCAGGTATGCTAGGGTCCAGTATGCCAGAAGTCAGTAAATTGAGGGAAATTTTGAAGAGGCAGGGCCAAGAACAGTCTCTCAGCCCCACAAACAACTTGCTGTAGCACCTGAAAGAAGATTACTGCTTCATCTGTCATTGGTAAAATTAATAACTAGTATACTTGCTATAATTGTCATAACATTCCTTTTAATACATAGATATTTTTGCTACTGGAAAACTTGTGAAGGTTATTAAAATACATGCATAGGTTTGTGATTTCTTTCACTGAGGAAGTGCTATACCTGTAGGAGTCATACAACACCTAAGACAAGACACCTGAACAAGTGACATCACTCCCTGTGGAATATTTAAGCCACTGGCAGGTGGGCAAAATATTGCACTGTAAATACTCCATTGCCATTGTGGTTTTTACCAACCATTATCAGCTTCCACTGTTTATCATGCGTATTTAACTTAAAAGATTAAAAATAAAAAGTGTCTGCTAAATATTATGATAAATTTGAGATTATTCATGGGGAAGTCCTAAACCTATAGGAGTCATACCGTGCCTGGAGGAAATGAGGTTTGATCCAAGGAAAAAGATGGTAACTATTTCTTTGGATCAAGAACCTTTTAGTAACATTAAAGCACTGTTCTTTAAGGACTGTTATCTGATAGTTGTTTTTTCTGACGAATGATTTTTCCTTCGGTCTTTCTCAGTCGTTCTGGGAGAGACACAAACATCTACCTGTGAGGGAAAACTACAAGAATGAGATGAAGAAATTAGTCAGCATGAATTGGCATAATATTCACTAAACAAATCATAGGTGAATAAGAACATGGAATGCCACTAAACAAATCATTGTGAATATCAAGCCAAGTACTGCAGCTCATCCCCACATTTTGCTCTTGTAGTGTTCCCTCAAGAGCAGGTGCTTTAGTTTTTCCCCCACTTACTCTTAAGACCGTATAAAGGGTGCTGTCTCAAACCACTGGTTCTCTGGAGGTGGGCTGAGAACACTTCCGCTACACCACTGACTTTGATGTTAAAGCCATAAATGTAGTCCATCAGATTCTGACAGTTAATTGGTTGTGAGACTCCTACTTGTCCTCTCCAACTTCTTTTATGTATGAAATGTCTTCTTGTCCTCTCCACATTCCTGTGTGTTTATTCAGCAACTTCCTCTTGAAGAACCCCACCTAGAAAGATATAGTTATACAAGTGATACCTGCATATAAAATATTAAAATTATTGATCAAAGAAATAATTTCAAAATAGTTTTATCATTAAAACTTATTTAATGAATACCTCTCATATACCCTACACAAAGTTCTGCCCTACTTCTCAAGTATTTATTATCAGTATTCACAAGAGGAGCTAAACCTTTCAAAGATTAACATTTGGGAACAGAGTAAGCACATCTTCCATTAGAACATGCTAGCAAGTACAAATAAATACTATTTCTTACATTCATGGGGAGAATGATAAACCTGTAGAATTCATACAGTTCCTGGGGGAGGAAGCCATTCAGGCTCGATCCAAGGAATTGGAGCACTGGTCCAATTCCTCAGATCAAGAGCCCCTCACCAGCATCATGGAATCTCTCTTGAGGAAGCACAAGATCAATGTGCCTTGTGAGTGAAGACAAGTGTTTTCATGACTTGCTGTTGAAGTGTGAGCAAGGTAAAAATAAGGGATTCAAGCAAACTGGTTAACCAGGCTTGGAGATGGGAAGTACAGTGTTGCAGTGTATACAGGAGGGGTGAGAATGTTGCACTTTGGAGCATCATCTGAACTGTGATGTCAGCACAACAGCAACTGTACGATGGTGAATGTGTTTCCTACTTTTTTTTTTTAAGAAGATAGCCAGTGTTCATAAAACATACCTTGTAGAGTACAGCTACCAGGACACTCAGGAGGACGAGACCTGCATGTATGGCCAAGACAAGGATCCAGACAGGGAGCTGAGAACTGGAGATCAGAGGCAGCGCCAGCTGGGTGCTGACTACCACATACTGCTGCAGATTGGCACCGTGCAACAGATTCATGTTGGGGGCCATCACCTCAGCACTGACCCATGACTCTACCCTCAGGAAACCACTGCTGTTCTGTGTAAGAGTAGAACTTTTGGGTCACTCTTGTGAGGTCTTGGGGAGGGGGGGGAAGACTGATGGATGAATAAATTAAAGAATGACGAAGGCATAGACAGATGGAGAGAGGAAAATGGGGATGGGGGGGACAAATGAGGAGGAAAAGTAGGAGGGAAGAAGAGATCAAGGAAAACTTTTTCAAACATACATCAATGATCTCTCAGTTTTAAAAGTTTGTTTTGTATCAGTTTTAGATATAAATATTGTATCAGTTTTAGATATAGATTCACTACTTTTGACACAGGCTTCCTCTTTGACTTTTTGTCAGAGACAGCTTTACTACACTAACTTTGAATATATTTTCCCTTTAGTGTTCCCCACTAACCATACTGACTCTGCCTCTTGCATACTCCTAACCCTCACTGGCCTCTGATCTTTGCATATTCCATCTTTAGCCCATCCTGCCCTGCAGTGCTATATGACTTGTGGGTTTAGCACTTAGTTTTCATTGTAATAATAATAATAATATAGATTCACTCTCATTTGTCAATACACAGTCTTTTCAACTATTTTCTAAATCTAATATGTAAAAGATGCCTTGCAGTACACAACCCAAAAAATGATTTTTCTTTCAACCAAACCAGCCATATCCCACCAAGGCAGGGTGACCTAAAAAGAAAAACGAAAGTTTCTCTTTTTAAATTTAGTAATGCATACAGGAGAAGGGGTTACTAGCCCAAAGGAAGGGGGGGGTAGCTGCAGTGCCTTGGATAAAGAGCCCTAAGCCATACTTTGTGGAAATATAAATTATCATTATCAAGGTATACCTTGAAGGCTGCCAGAACATTCACACTCATCTAGATCTGGATGTAGATATGACTGAAAATGCTAACCTTAGTCCCCTGAGAGGTGAACATGAAACTCACCTTCAAGGCAGAGGTGATGATGACAGCATCTAGGTGAATCATCACCTTTCCCTCAGGCCTTAAGTTCCTCACTTCACACCTGTCAACAAACACACATCAGTTGAGGCTCTTAGCTTGCTTATGTTTCAGCATCAGTAGTTATCCCAAAGAATACATACAGTCCAAAATCAAATTTGACAAATATTAGAGTGTAAATCTTCAGGGAAATTAAGAGAGCAACATATAATTAACTGATGCAGTGCTGTATGACCCTTGTGGGTTAAGCACTTAGTTTTGATTGTAATAATAGATCAACACACTACCATATATTTAGGACTGTGGGGGCACCATGCATTATCTTTATTTTGTAGTCTCAACTATGATTTTTTTTATTTAGAGACGAGTCATAAACCCATAGGGGTCATATATTGGTCGGGTAAAGGAAAGCATCCAAGTCAGAGTCAAGGAAGGGGAGGACAAGTCTATACAAAATTACATATCATATTCAAAAGTTCTCATTAAAGATTCACACAATTTTTTATTAATAATAAAAGGAAACAATTACTTTGGTTATTAATTGAATTATTGTACTAATTATCCTTTCTATTAATCATATCAAATATCAAATGCAAAGGTTTTGACTTATCTTCCATTAAACTGTAAGATAAATGAGTAACACATTTCTACAACCACAGCCTACATTGTATTAGATCAGACCTTTCTAGGAAGGTGCCATAATGCTGGTCAGGAGTTCTTGAGTTAAGGAATTGGCATGGGCAGGTAGGTTTGCCTCCCTGCTTCTCTGATCTCCACTATTCAATACCTGGGCACTCAGACCTAACATGCAACACCTGACTTCCCACATGTATTATATGAGATGTGATTTTTTTGTTTTGTTTTATGTACTTAAGACAGCCAAGTTGTGGTGAAGAAATATACCATTAAAGCCTCCTCTGTATACCAATGGTAGAATATACTGCACTGCCAAGTATGTTAATAAGATATAATATACAGTTTATGGTACAGTAATGAACACCCCGGAAATCATACAACTATGTAAGTATAATATTGTAAGTGCTTGTGGAAGTCTATTTTTGGGGGTCTGAAATAGACTAACCTACGTGACATTATTCCTTAAGGGAGTAAATTCGTTCGGTAATGGCACTTGAGCAGGCTTCTGGAATGAAGTTTTTACGTTACTCGGGGGTCCACTGTATATTAGTGAGAAGACTTTTGGTCTACCAGGATAACTGATGAAGTCACTGCTGGACAAAACGTCTTAAAATCCCACACATACTGCATACTGTCTCTCATTAACAAGTAATTTAAGGATTAAAGTATTCATGAGTGTTGGTGTGTTAATTGTTGTCTTAATGACCCTCCTGCAGTCAACAGGCTTTAAGTGTAACTATACCTATATAGATTGGGACTCCCGTGTGAAAATAATACCTGTGAATGTAACATTCGAAGGTATGACAGGACACCATCTGGTCATCAGGTCGACCTGATGCGTTTCCTGTAGACGGTGCATCAGAGATATTGTGGCACACTGATGTAGCTCCTGGTGGCACTGTCACCCTTGGCACCTTCAACAGGAAAAACTGTGCCCCATCTGTCCTGTTCCTTAGTGGCCAATGAATCTCTATCTGAAAGAGGAATAGCTGATGGGTGAAGAATTTAGAGAAGGGGTAAAAGTGTAAATCATTTTATTCACAAGGATGTGCTAAATCCATGTGACCCATTGAATCAATAAGGATATCACATGAGTAATGATACACTGTGGTTACTCACCTGAGTGTGGATGAGTGAGATGAGGCCAAGGTTGATGAGTGTGTAGGTGTGTGTTATTGATGCTTCAGTCTCATTGTTCTCCCTGATACATCAACAAGACAAACTCAAATATATATTATCACAATTATAATACACCACTTTGTGTGGCTACCTTAATCTCTATTTTATTAGGGGGTATTAGAAGCAAGATGGCAGTAATAACAACATTACTATCAGTAATAATAGTTACAATAAAATCACCAACAAGGAAGGCAGGGTTGTGTACTGTCATGGGAGGTAGATATAACAAAAGTAGTAGTAGTAGTAACAGTATTAGTATTAACAGAAGCAGTAGCACCAATAAATAATCCCAGTGTTCACAGAAACACTGGCCTTATGCTACAGTGTTCATATGGCTGGTATAAGTAAGCAGCAGCAGTAGTGTACCTTGGGTAGATGGTAGTGTTCCCCTGCAGTGCCTCCACAGGTATCCTGAAGGTGATGACACTCAGAGACTCTGGATGACTCTCCCTACATACACAGCAAGACAGAGGATGAGCTACATGACCTGAATCCTCTATCTACTACACTAGAATTATTATATTTACAAGGAAGTTCTAATCCCTAAGGGTTGTCCAACACCTGGGGTACAGCAGGTCATCAGGTTTCACCCAATAGGGTGGCCAATTCCTTAAACAAAAAACCAATAGCTAGCATCAAGGGACCCCTCCTTCCTCCTTGAAGGCTTGAAAGGAAGGAGACCAGAATGAGGAAGGGACATGAACTGAGCCAATGAGGCATACAAAGACATTTCTAATCTGATAATTTTTTGTGGATTTATCCAATCCTCCTCTAATCAAACCTGATTACCTTTCATTCCCCCAAGGTGCTATGTACTCTGTATAGTTTAAGCACTTCTCTTTGATTAAAATAAAATGAATCTGCAGTGTGAATTAAGAGAGAGGATCAATCTAGGTGAGAAAGTGATTGTGGTTCATCATACACAATTATAATTTATAAATACACTACTAACAAAACTAAAGGGCACGGATGGCATTACATAAGTACATTACAGTAGGGCCTCACTTATATGGCAGGTTACATTCCAGGCTACCACCATTAAACGGAACGCCCTTTTTTTCCACATATAAATGCCAGATAACAAGTTTACACCAACATATATTAAGTTACCAATAAAACTAGGCATTAAAAAACGATAAAAAAGTAAAATACACGTATGCTCATTACTTAAAATGTGTGTAGTCTTAATGTAGGGTGAGAGGTGAGTAATATTTGTTGTAGGAAGTCAGGTGGTAGGTATGGTAGCTCGCCCTGGCTACCACACTTACACAAAATACATATACAACTTAAATTTAAAGCGCCCCATAGCGATTAGTATTAGCAGTATTAGTACCACAGGGAAGTGTCCTTGGCAGACTTTTCTCTCTCATTTACATCAATGACCTACCATATGCATCTCATACCCATATTATTTGCAGATGACACTACATCCGTCTTCTCTCACCCAACCTGTAATTACTAGACTGATAAGAAGAGATAAGACTACCCCTCACCCCTCATCAAATGTCACCAGTCATCATTAGTGGAGATGAGATGAGATAAGGCAGTGACACGTATCTTACATAAGGGCTTCAAGGGAACTTTATTATTATTATTATTATCATTATTATGCACTATCATTATTATTATTATTCACTATCATTATTATTATTATTATTTTTATGCACTATAATTATTAGTATTATTATTATTTGAGTACAATTTCAGTACCTAATATTAGTGTCAGAACAAAGATTGGCTATGAAATCACAAGAACTACTATAAATTGTAATTATCAGAACATAAAAATTATATAAAAATAATAAAAAAAAGGAGAAAAAAAGGTATATCGGCAACAATTCTGCAAGCGGCAGGGCTCCTGTTGCTGTCAGATGAGCATCCAGTGCCAACTTCTCCGCCTCATATCTCGGTAACTACTCACCCTAATTGTTTTTTTTATCCGATAACACTTAAAAAAAATGTGTTCTTTATTTCTATAAAAAAAAAATTCAAAATATTCGGGGCACTGATCGTGCGAACGTATATAGTATATGTTTGGACCATTTAAGGGTTAATGGATGTAATTATTAAATCTCAATGCACATAAAAGGCCCGAAAATTTGGAATTCATTACCTGTGAATACCAAAGAAACCCTGTCTGTACATCAATTCAAAACTCTTCTTAAAAACCATCTACAGTGGTACCTCGAGTTACGATGGTCCCCAAAACCGCCCTTTTATGTAAGTTTATTTTTTTAAATGCTTTTGTAAGTATATTTTTGGGGGTGTAAAAGGACTAGTCTATTTTACATTATTCCTTATGGGGATAAATTCGTTTGGTAATGGCACTTGAACAGCATTCTCGAACAAAAAAATATCGTAACTCGAGGTACCACTGTACTCACCCGAAACTAAATACACAGTATACTTAACTTTACCTACAAAGTTAACAAATCATTTTCCACTGCCTCAAAATACCATTACTCACTGTGTTACTCCCCTAGCCTCAGATTATTATTATAATCAAATAGAAGCGCTAAACCACAGGGGTTATACAGCGCTGCAGGTTATTGCAGGATGCAGGGAGAATGGGTTGTAAGAGGGAGATGGATGATTAGTAGGGTATGGAGTGCAGCAGGATGGTGGATAGTGCAGGGATAGAGGGTAGCAAGAGATCAAGGTAGAAGGGACTGAGGGAGGTGCTAAAGGTATAATCTTCAGAGTTTGTGTAGTAAGTCAGTTTCTGTCAAAAAGTCAACGAGAGAGTCAGGATTAAAGGAGGGTCCATCTGCAAAAAGGGAAGGTAAAGAAAGGGCCGCAGAGCGAAGACGCCGTTGGAGGTAAATTCTGCGTGCTCGTTGATAGAGTGGGCAGTCCAACAGAATAT
>WNWK01020404.1:0-35898 GCA_009830355.1 Cherax destructor | reverse complement strand
CCTGGGAGTACGAGAATAGGGATAATACGGTAAAAGTTCCTGATTTTCGTTCCGCTGACTATAATGGACTTAGAGAACACCTGTCTAATCTCGACTGGGGTAATCTAGCTAACGATAACGATGGGATCTGCGTTTATGATTTTTCTTAATAATGTACAACGTGCACAGAGTATATTTATTCCCCAGGAGAATTTAGGTCAAATAATAACGATCCCAAATGGATTAACAGGAGGCTAAAACATCTATTAGGGAGAAAAGAGGAATTTATAGGCGCATCAAAAGAGGAGATGTTAACCTTATTGACCAATATGTTCAATTGAAAAGAGAAGTAAAAGGGGATTAGAAAGGCTAAACGTGACTATGAGATTAAGGTTGCTAATGAATCAAAGACTAATCCAAAAGGGTTCTTTCAAGTGTATAGGACGAAGGTGAGGGAAAAGGTAGGTCCTCTGAAAATTGGGAATGGACAGCTGACGGATAACGAACTGGAAATGTGTTCTCTATTTAATGACTATTTTTGTCAGTCTTTACACAAGAAGACGTAAATGAGATTCCAGAAATTAACAATTATTCAGTTCCTGAAGAATTCAAGTTAACTAATATTACTGTCACGAGGGACATGGTTATCAAACAGATAGATAAACTGAAGCAAAATAAGTCCCCGGGACCCGACGAGTTGTTTTCAGGGTACTTAAAGAATGTAAGATGGAACTTAGTCAGCCATTAATGAATGTGTTTAATACGTCCATCCTAACTGGTGTTGTGCCAGAGATGTGGAAGATGGCTAATGTGGTTCCTATATTCAAATCAGGGATAAGTCAATTCCATCAAATTACCGTCCAATAAGCCTCACATCTATAGTAGGCAAATTATTAGAATCAATTATAGCTGATATTATCAGAAGTCACCTTGAAGAACATAATTTGATTAATGAATCTCAGCATGGGTTCACGAGAGGTCGTTCCTGCCTAACAAATTTACTGACGTTTTCAATAAAACATTTGAGGCAGTAGACAGTGATAAAGAATATGATATAGTTTACTTGGATTTCAGTAAGGCCTTCGATAGAGTACCTCACAAGAGACTCTTAAGAAAGGTGGCAGCTCATGGTATAGGAGGTAAAGTTCTAGCATGGATAGAGGCTTGGCTTACCAATAGAAAGCAGAGAGTTTCCATTAATGGGGTCAAATCTGAATGGGGATTAGTCACTAGTGGCGTTCCACAAGGATCAGTTTTAGGCCCATTGTTGTTCATAATTTACATAAATGACCTTGATGAAGGAATTGCAAGTGACATGAGTAAATTTGCTGATGATACAAAAATAGGCCGTATAATTCATTCTGAGCAGGATACCAGTGAACTCCAGGAGGATTTGGACAAATTAATGTCTTGGTCTGAAAAGTGGCAGATGAAGTTCAATGTGGACAAGTGTAAGGTGCTAGTCGTTGGTAATGAAAATATCCCTCGAATTTATAAACTAGGTGAAGTAGAGCTTGATCATACAGAATGTGAAAAAGACTTGGGAGTCATGGTAAGCAGAAATCTAAAGCCAAGACAACAGTGCCTAAGTGTGCGCAATAAGGCTAACAGATTACTAGGATTTATTTCAAGAAGTATAAGCAACAGAAGTCCAAAAGTTATTTTACAGCTCTATACATCACTAGTGAGACCTCATTTGGATTATGCAGCTCAGTTTTGGTCACCTTACTACAGGATGGATATAGATTCATTGGAGAACATACAAAGAAGAATGACTAAAATGATTTACAGTATAAGAAATCTCCCGTATGAAGATAGACTTAGAGCGTTGAATCTCCACTCTCTGAGAGGCGTAGAATGAGGGAGATATCATCGAGGTGTACAAGTGGATGATGGGTATAAACAAAGGAGATATTAATAAAATACTGAGGATATCGAACCAAGTAAGAACCAGAAATAACGGATTTAAATTGGATAAATTTAGATTTAGAAAGGACATAGGCAAGTACTGGTTTTCGAACAGAGTTGTAGATGCGTGGAACAATCTTCCGAGTAGGGTGATAGAGGCTGGGACCTTGGGTGGATTTAAAAAGAGATTGGACAAATATATGAGTGGGAGGGGCTGGGTTTGATTAGTGTCGTGAGTACGGGAATAAATTCTTAGGTAGTGGTGGTTTTGATAAGGACCTGCCTTGTATGGGCCAGTAGGCCTTCTGCAGTGTTCCTCCATTCTTATGTTCTTATGCACGATAACGTAGTTATTCTGGGTGACTTCAACTTTAGTCAAATTGATTGGAATTTTTTGACTGGGAATTTTGAATCTAACGATTTCTTAGAAGTAGTTCAAGATTGTTTTTTGAAGCAGTTTGTGACAGAACCTGCGAGAAGGACTTGGGGGTGATGGTAAGCAGCAACCTTAAACCAAGACAGCAATGCCTAAGCGTACGTAATAAGGCAAATAGATTACTGGGATTTATATCAAGAAGTGTTAGCAACAGAAGTCCAGAGGTTATATTACAGCTTTTTACATCATTAGTAAGGCCTCACCTAGATTACGCAGCTCAGTTTTGGTCTCCATATTACAGAATGGACATAAATTCGTTAGAAAACATTCAGCGTAGAATGACTAAATTAATACATAGCATTAGAAATCTTCCTTACGAAGAAAGATTGAAGACCCTAAAATTACATTCACTTGTAAGACGTAGAATGAGGGGAGACATGATCGAGGTATACAAGTGGAAAATGGGTATTAACAAAGGGGATATAAATAAGGTCTTGAGGATATCTCTCCAAGAGAGAACCCGCAATAATGGATTCAAGTTAGATAAGTTTAGATTTAGAAAGGATATAGGAAAGTATTGGTTTGGAAATATGGTAGTTGATGAGTGGAACAGTCTGCCTAGTAGGGTTATTGAAGCTAGGACCTTGGGTAGTTTCAAATTTAGGTTGGATAAATTCATGAGTGAGAGGGGTTGGATTTGAGTGGGACTCGCGCATGAGTGGGTAGAATTGTCAAAGCTTATTTCTTGGGTAGCATTGAAAATTTGGTTGAGCAAATATTCTGTTAGTGGGACGGATTGTGAAGGACCTGCCTAGTATGGGCCAACAGGCCTGCTGCAGTGCTCCTCCTTTCTTATGTTCTTATGTTCTTATGTTCTTAACCCTTAAACGGTCCAAACGTATATTTACGTTACCTCGCGCAGTGCCCCGAATTTTTTGAAAAAAAAAAAAAAAAATTTATAGAGAAATAAAGAGCACATTTTTTTAAGTGTTATAGGATAAAAAAAAAAGAATTTGGGTCAGTAGTTACCGAGATATGAGGCGGAGAAGTTGGCACTGGATGCTCACCTGACAGCAACAGGAGTCCTGCCGCTTGCAGAATCATAAGAACATAAGAAGAACATAAGAAAGGAGGAACACTGCAGCAGGCCTGTTGGCCCATACTAGGCAAGTCCTTCACAATCCGTCCCACTAACAGAACACTTGCTCAATCCAATTTTCAATGCTACCCAAGAAATAAGCTTTGACAATTCCATTCACTCATTTGCGAGTCCCACTCAAATCCAACCCCTCTCACTCATGAATTTATCCAACCTAAATTTGAAACTACCCAAGGTCCTAGCTTCAATAACCCTACTAGGCAGACTGTTCCACTCATCAACTACCCTATTTCCAAACCAATACTTTCCTATATCCTTTCTAAATCTAAACTTATCTAACTTGAATCCATTATTGCGGGTTCTCTCTTGGAGAGATATCCTCAAGACCTTATTTATATCCCCTTTGTTAATACCCATTTTCCACTTGTATACCTCGATCGTTGCCGATATACCTTTTTTTTCACTTTTTTATTATTTTATATAATTTTTATGTTCTCATAATCACAATTTACAGTAGTTCTTGTGATTTCATAGCTAATCTTTGTTCTGACACTAATATTAGGTACTGAAATTGTACTCAAATAATAATAATAATGATAGTGCATAAAAATAATAATAATAATGATAGTGAATAATAATAATAATAGTGAATAATAATAATAATAATAATAATATTAATAATAATAAGTGCATAATAATAATAATAATAATAATAATAAGTGCATAATAATAATAATAATAATAATAATAATAATAATAATAATAATAATAATAAAAGATTTGTGTCGCTGCCTTATCTCATCTGATCTCCACTAATGACTCTGGTGACATTTCAGAGAAGGGTGAGCCGTAGTCTTATCTCTTCTTATCAGTCCAGTAATTTTTTTTTTACATTTTATTAAGAACACTGCATTACATAACTTTGCCCATAGACAGCTAGGCTCACCACATGGCGCCAATATACATATATCAATTACAAGGAACACTTTGTGATTACAAAGTCTCACTTAGAATCCAAATCCATGTTATGCATGACATACTCAAGTGTATGACCTTTGTCAAGAATAAGATATGTCATTAATCAAAGCCAAACATCCTAAGATATAAAAACCCTGTATAATTCATGCCTAACCCATCAAAAGAAAATCCACCATCTCCATACAGCAGGATGGTCATAAAACAATCACTATTCACATGAACATAATGAATTTAACCCCATGTTACCCTTTCAACTCAAGCAAACATATTAATATGACACCACAAAGAATACACACTTATAACATTCCAGAACATAATTTTACATACAAAGAACTATTCAATTGAACATTAAAGCCACGTAAACCGTGCACTACCACAATTTTGATTACATTCCCATTTATATATATTCCATGTATAAAACCCATTACTGTTCATACAAAAGCACAACATATATTACCTTACCCTCAAAATAGGCCTTGCATTAAATAAGCCTTCACTCAACCGGCCTTCTATATAACAAAACCCACCTTAGTTACCAATATAACTACATCAAACTTACATCCCCAAACAGGAAAACTTCACGAACAATTAGTTTATATGATAACCTTACAGTTGAACCTAATGTTTTTTTTTTTTTTTTACATTTTAATAGGAAAACTGTATTACATACACTTTGCACCATTAATAACAAAACTCACCCCATAATACAAATTATACATATGTCAATTACAAAGAACACGCATTTGTTATATATGTCATGGAGGCAACCATTTCCGTGGTATGCTAAACATATTCAAGTGTATGACCATTATAAAGATAGGATATGTCAAGAAACAAAGCTAAGACATCCGAAGGTTTAATTGCCCAATATGAATAAACCTTAACTCCTCAAAGGAAAACCCAACCCCGCACAGCAGGGTATTCATGAACCATCATTGTTCACATGTACATTATAAATTTATTCCCCCAGTTTCCCTTTCAATGCAAGCAGACCTAGTTAAACATGTAACCTCAAAGAATACACACTATTAATATCCCAGGACAAAATGAATTTACATGCGATGAACATTCGGATTGAACAAAATGCCACATAAAACGTGCACCACTACAATTTTGATTACATACATCAATTATATATATAAACCCATAACTGTTCAAAACGAAGCACAACATATAAACCTTGCCAACTCAGGACACAAAACTAATAAAGATCTCGTGGGTTTTTTTTTTTCCTACCTAACCTTATTGTTGTAAAATCAGGAACGTACAAAAATATAAGTGCACCAAAACTAAGAATTTTACTTAAAATTAACAGGTGTTAGTCAATATGCCTTGTGTCGCATACACTACCACCAAACTTTTAAAAGTTTCACGTGAGACAAATGTATGCAAAAGCCATTACCGTACAAAGACTATGCCCAACATAAAATACCAGACGTCACAAGGACATTTCACTTTGGTTACTAACCATCCAAAGCATCTTATAACAAAACTACCTAAAATACCATTGGGTTACGAAACGAAAACTAACCCCAGACAAAGGGATTTACATCATAAGCCAGGAAATATGCTTTGACCCTAAGAAAATTTATAACCTGAAATACTCTGACGACAACCCCACCCGTACACACATTGTAAACCATCCGTCCAACTATATCAACATCCACCTGAGAGGATCATGAACCACAGAATTTACCCCCCGTACCCCAAGACTAAAGAACCCTCACGATCAATAAAACAAAACCCCATCCAAAGACCCATTCCTAAGAAGGAGATTCAACAAGTTGATGAGAAGTCTATACCAATACCACACAAACTAACCATAGATCGACTCTTATTCCACAATTACCTGAGAATTTTTTTTTTTTTCTTTTTTATTTTGTTTCTTTCCCTTCTGTGCCCTAAAAAGACCTAACACAAAAGACAGATCATTGCACCCGCTCTACCAAGATAATGAAGATCAACCACATAACCCATCCACCACCCCTCCTATGCCCCCCACCACTGCCACCTATCACTCCTTTTGTTCAAGTGCCTCATCTCCCACTCCCATACCCCACTCTGTACCACTACCCCCCATTCCCCTAAACCGTAAGCAAAACTCCTCACCCTCCCCATTATCCTCTTAGATCCTCTAATCTCATATCCCTATATGACATCCTGAAAGCTTTTACCCACGCCTGACCATATAACATCCTATTCCTGCACTTAGTTCGGTAGATTCTCGCCGATATTACCTTAATACGATCCATTACCCCCAAATCCCTGACCCTCCATGAACTGCAAACAAAATCTATCGCACAATACATGAGTCCCCTTCGTGATACTGCATCTATACCCTCAAAATCCAAAAACATGGCCCTCAACATGGGAATACCCCCCCCACCTAAGAAGGTTAACACCCGCCCAAACCATTCCCTCACTTGTCCTAAAACCTCGCAAAAATATATTTCATGTAACGTAGTTGCCGGCTCCCCACACCTACCACACCCTCCCTCCTGAACTAATCCCATTATTGCTAATGATGCACGAGAGGCCACTACCCCATGAAGAAACCTATACATGAAACCCCTATCCCTAGAACTGATTTTCAGCACCCTGAAGCCCTCCCAGATCCTATCCCATCCATACATTGGGAACTGTGACACGCCCTCCAAAACCCTTTGTACCTCCCCTAAACCACCCATCCGACCTACCCTTAAAGTCTGTGGGTTTGACATTACAAGTAAATTACGCATTATGTCCCTACAATAAACCAAATCTCTGTCATTCCACCACTCACCCATCTCCCTAAGAATGCTGGTGACACCCCCCCCATCCAAACCTCCGTGAACACTCCTCCGCATCAAGCATCTCTTCAGGTATACACTCATCAGTCTATGCTCCAACCATATTAGCCCCAACCCACCCAATGACACTTTATTACGTACAATCTCTCGCCCCAGCCAATGGCGTCCTCCACCCCATACAAAGTTAATAACCTTACGTTCCAATACCATTACGTCTTCCTGCAACAAAGGGTAAATAGCTGCCACGAACCATAATCTACTATAAATCATACTATTCACAATGAGAACCCTCTGCCTCACCGTCACTTCCTTTATACTCCACACCTTCAACCTACCTATCGCCCCCTTCACAACTTTTCCGGAATTCTCTTTCCTGGTTTGCTCACGATCCCTCATGAAAATTACCCCACAAATCTTCAAACTATCCACAATAGTCCACCTCTGATCACTTCCCAACGGCCCTCCCACCCAAGAACCTACCTCCATTAATTTCGACTTACGCTCATTTATCCTCATGCCCGTTGCCGCACAAAACATACATATAATTCCCCAAACATTCGTTAATCCTTTCACAGAGCCCACGAGCACCGTAGTGTCATCCACGTACCCCACAATGCCCGTACGTTCCACTACGTCCTCCACATTCATCCACACCCCAATCTCGACCATTCTATAAAAAGGATCCTGCAAACAAGAAAATAAAATCTGTGATAACGGACAACCCTGACGTAAACCCCTATTCATCTGTACCACCTCCCCCAATTTACCATTGATCTGAATTCTCACACACGCCCCTTCATACAATCTCTTCACCCAATTCACTACCTCCTCCCGAATCCCTGCCGTCTCATCACCTCATACAGAACCTCGCGCTCCACGCAATCATACGCACCTTTCCAATCTAATGCTAAAATCCCGCCTCTCCCATACTCCGCATAATTTTTAATTTTTTCCAGCCCATTGACGACACTCCTACCCGGTATGCCACACTGACCCTCCGCTATCACCTTCCCCAAAACCCTCTTTAATCTATTGCCAAGGATTTTTGCCAAAATCTTATAATCTGCATTCATTAAAATAATTGGACGATAATTACTCATTGTATCTTCCTCTCTCCCTTTTCGAACCAAAACCACTACCCCTATCCCCGACCCAACCTTCCCCAAACCATCCAACCTCATTCGTTCCATCAAGCGTACCAAACATTCCTTCACCACACCCCAATGTTCCTTATAAAACTCATTAGCAATCCCATCCAAACCCGGTGAACGTCCCTTACTGAGGCCTGCCACAGCCTCCCACACCTCCCCTTCACTAATAGCTTTTCCTAATTCCTCCCTGTCCCTTTCCCCTAGCCTATCCTCTATGCCTTCCAAAACCTGATTCCCGTGCCCCATCCCCACACTACTCATATAACGACCGAACCATTTATCCGCATAAACTCCTATCGCCTCTGTACCCCGTATCACCATGCCCTGCTCGTAACCTTCCATCCCCTGTTCCACCACCATTCGTTCAATCATCCTGTCCTCCCTTCTCTTAGTGCAATGTCGCAAAACGTTCTTCGAAGGCCTATCCCCCATCAAAATGTCGTCCACTCCCTCTTTAAATCTACACGCTTCAAAACGTTCACTCTGTATATCCCATAGCCGCTCCTTTAATATTTTCAGATCCCCTGTCTCCTTCCTATCACCCCTATCATAACACCTCTGCAACTGTCCCTCCACATATTTTTGCAGACCAAATTTCCACCCTGCCTCCTCCCTGCCTAACGCCTGATAATACCTGCGAATAAGCGGCTTACCCTGAGTCACCCACCATTCTAACACATTATCCGCCATCGCTCCTGCTGCCCAAACCCTCACCCACCACTCCTCAAAACACTCTCTTATCCCCTCCCACCAGAAGAGCTACATTCAATTTCCAAAACCCCTTATACCACCGTGCCACGCCATCCCAGCTCAAATCCACTAAAACCCCCCTGTGATCGGAGAATCCTACATCAAAGGTTTGCACCCTTCCCACCACCACCTTATGAGTAACGTAAATTCTATCCAGTCTCGCCGCGTAACTATGTCGGAAGAAAGTATGCTCAACTACTCCTCCCGCCCCTATCACATCTTTTAATCCCACACTTCCCAATAAATCCCTTAAAGCCTCAAGCACACAACCTGATCCCTTGGGCTCAACATCCCTTTTCCTAATGACACAATTGAAGTCCCCACCTGCCACCACTACGCCAGGTAAATCGCGAAAAGCATAGATCAAAATATTCCTCACAAATTCCGTCTTAACCAAACGAACCTGCTCCGCTGGCATATATATACCCAGGAAACACACCCTCACACCTCCCCAGTATCCCTGCACTCTAACCACCCTCCCTCCCCCACACTCCTCCCATGCTAGGAGTTGAAAAGGACTAGACTCTGAAATCGCCACTGCTGACCCACCCTTGTGGCGATCCGAGGAACCCGCAAAAACCCTATACCCTTTTATGTTCAAGTCCCTTCCTACCCTATGATTGTGTTCCTGAATGAAGACTACCTGGACATTAAACCTCCTCAGTGTGCACTCTACCCATGCCCTCTTGACTTCCGCGCACATACCATTTACATTGATCGTCAAACACTGGAAGACGGGTGCTAAAGATTTGCCCTTCGGCTTCGACATAAATTTTCCACCTGACTTACCTTTCCCCAAACCCTTTCCCACCCCAGATCCACCCTTAACTTTCTCATCATCCTGTAAAACAACCAAACCTTTCCTTACAGACTCCACTGACGGTCTCTTACTCATTCTCTGGGCAGGCGTCAGATCTTCGTCATGCTCTGATTGATTCCCGTCCTCTTACGGGTACCTGACTGAAATTCCATGCAGTCACCCCCGTCCACCTGATGTACCTCCGCAATTATTACTTCTCCAGGTAAAGCCGAACATCCAAAGAAACTGTCTCCCTCACTCATCACCACGCCACCTCCTTGCCCCACCACACTGGCGGCGCTCATAATCTCACCAAGAGGCTCCTCCATAATATCCCTTAACACCTCCTCTAACTGAATGTCCTCACATGATAACAGACCCCACCAATCTCACCTCCAACATCAGTCTCTTTATCACCTGGGGTTGCTCAGCACTTGCTCCACCAACCCCTTCAACAATTTCACTCCACGTAAGTGTCTTCTTCCACTCCAACCTGTACTACCCTCCCGCGTTCCTCCTCATTCACAGTCTTGTCTATTCCTTGCTGCTGTACTCTCTTTCTAGGCATCATGCGCTTCATACAATCCGCTGCTACATGCTCGTAAGCTCCACAGAGCCTACACGTTCTCCGTTGCCCCGGGTACGTAACGTAAACCTGATTCCTAAATTCCGACAGCGTCACATATGAAGGTATAGGCTTACGTAGTGTCATCTTCAGCGAATACGTCCCTTCATAGAGTCCCGTCATTGGACCCGCAGACCATCGTCCCACATTCACTGTATGTATCATACCATACTCATTGAAAAACCCACGAATGTCCGTTTCATCACATTCAAATGGTACGTTCTTGATCCTTATCCATGTGTATGTTCGTGACACGTCCTTCATTCTTACTTGCATCGTCGAGTTTGCGGTGTAAACTTTATCCTGGTATCTGTCAACAAGGCGCTCGTAGACCTCAGTAGATATCAATTTCACGAATACCCTGTTGATGCCATTTAAGGCCACTCCGTATAAATCCTCTATCTCTATGTTGTACACATCATGAAGAATCATCGGTAGTACCGTCGCAGCCGTTGCAGGGTGTATAACTCCAGTTACCATGTCTACACATACTGTGTTAAATCGTCGTCGTCCAGCCGGCTCCATGACAGCTGTCTCACTTGTGCGGAAAACCACCAGATGGCAGGCTCAGCGCCGCACAACCTCACCCTACCAAAGCAGGGGAGCGAATATTGCTTCCCTTTATTTGTTATGCAAACCTGTCTGTCTGTCTGTCTGTATCTGTCTGTGTGTCTGTCTTTCTGTCTGCCTGTGTGTCGTCTCCTTTCTGTCTGTTTGTCTCAGAGAGTAGCTCAAGAACCAACTGGTATTACGCAGATCACAAGCACATTATAACACTTTGTCTTGATTTTATTAGTTATCCTAGGTAATTTACACTATGTATAATTGTATTTACATATGTGTTCCTGTGAGATAGAGACAGATAGAGACAGAGACAGATACAGACAGACAGACAGAGATAGACAGCCAATCAGGTATCCAGCTGACCAGCCAGCTGCTAGCCAACCAGCTGTTTGCCAGCCAGGTCCCCATGCAGGGAGGCAGCCAGCTGGCCTGCCAGCCTGCTGACATCACTTTCCACTTCAAAGGAGAGTGTTAATAGGATATGACATCAGTGAATCTATAGTGTATGCCGCAGTGTTTGCTCTAGCTGGCCCTCAAATTAACTGGTGCTCCCACAAGGTACTAAGTGGTCCCAGATTTTTTTTAATATGGCGCACACCGAGTGTTAAGACCCATTCTATGCTGACAAGGCATCTCAGGCCAATCGTGCCAAATTTGGAGGCAGGAAAAATAAAACGTAAAATTACGTTTGGGGCAGTAGCAGTGCTAACGTAAATATACGTGTGGACCGTTTAAGGGTTAAGGGAACAAATTCGTTCGGTAATGGCACTTGAACAGCCTTCTGGAATGAATTATGACCGAAACTCAGGGGTCCACTGTATCAGATCACTTTTTAGTTGTAGCTACAGTAAGAGTAAAAGGTAGATGGGATACAAGGAGAATGGAAACAGCAAGTAAGAGAGAAGTGAAGATTTATAAACTAAAGAAGGTGGTGGTTAGGGTAAGATATAAACAACTGTTGGAGGACAAATGGGCTAGTGAGAGTATAATCAGTGGGGTAGAAGAGGTATGGGGTAAGTTTAAGAATATAGTGCTAGAGTGTTCAGCAAGGACCTTGGGTAGTTTTAAATTTAGGTTGGATAAATTCATGAGTGAAAGGGGTTGGATTTGAGTGGGAATTGCACATGAGTAAATAA
The DNA here is from genome assembly GCA_009830355.1 of Cherax destructor. Lineage (NCBI taxonomy): Eukaryota > Metazoa > Arthropoda > Malacostraca > Decapoda > Parastacidae > Cherax > Cherax destructor. Next base: position 23,744 of record WNWK01020404.1, on the reverse strand, counting down.
AATTATCAAAGCTTATTTCTTGGGTAGCATTGAAAATTAGGTTGAACAAATATTCTGTTAGTGGGATGGAATGTGAAGAACTGCCTAGTATGGGCCAACAGGCCTGCTGCAGTGTTCCTCCTTTCTTATGTTCTTATGTTCTTAGAAGTTTGTGGTTATAGGAAAGTGGGTGCGGGAGGGAAAAAGAGCGATTGGTGGAATGATGATGTAAAGAGAGTAGTAAGAGCGAAAAAGTTAGCATATGAGAGGTTTTTACAAAGTAGAAGTGATGCAAGGAGGGAGGAGTATATGGAGAGAAAAACGAGAGGTTAAGAGAGTGGTAAAGCAGTGTAAAAAGAGAGCAAATGAGAGGGTGGGTGAGATGTTATCAACAAATTTTGTTGAAAATAAGAAAAAGTTTTGGAGTGAGATTAACAAGTTGAGAAATCCTAGGGAAAGAATGGATTTGTCAGTTAAAAATAGAAGAGAGTTATTAAATGAAGAGTTAGAGGTATCGGGAAGATGGAGGGAATATTTTGAGGAATAGTTAAATGTTGATGAAGATAGGGAAGCTGTGATTTCGTGTATAGGGCAAGGAGGAATAACATCTTATAGGAGTGAGGAAGAACCAGTTGTGAGTGTGGGGGAAGTTTGTGAGGCAGAGAGTAGAATGAAAGGGGGTAAAGCAGCTGGGATTGATGGGATAAAGATAGAAATGTTAAAGGCAGGTGGAGATATAGATTTAGAGTAGTTAGTGTTTTTATTTAATAAATGTATGGAAGAGGGTAAGGTACCTAGGGATTGGCAGAGAGCATGCATAATTCTTTGGATAAAGGCAAAGGGGACAAAAGAGAGTGTAAAAATTATAGGGGAATAAGTCTGTTGAGTATACCTGGTAAAGTGTATGGTAGTTATTATTGAATGAATTAGGAGTAAGACGGAGAGCAGGATAGCAGATGAACAAGGAGGCTTTAGGAAGGGTAGGGGGTGTGTAGACCAAGTGTTTGCAGAGAAACATGTAGGTGAACAATATTTAGATAAGGGTAAAGAGGTGTTTGTGACATTTATGGATTTGGAAAAGGCATATGATAGGGTGGATAGAGGGGCAATGTGGCAGATGTTGCAAATGTATGGAATAGGAGGTAGGTTATTGAAAGCTGTGAAAAGTTTTTACGAGGATAGTGAGGCACAGGTTAGAGTATGTAGGCGAGAGGGAGATTATTTCCCAGTAAAAGTAGGCCTTAGACAGGGATGTGTGATATCACCCTGGTTGTTTAACCCTTCGGGGGTCGACAGGCCTTCTCGGAAACACGTTCTCAGGGTCAAAATTTTTTTGGATTCTTTTTTTCTTATGTAATGATAGAGAATCTTTTTCCGATCATAATGACACCAAAAGTATGAATTTTGAATGAAAACTTACGGAATTATGCTCTCGCGAAGTTATCAGTCTCCAAGATGTTTACGCATTGGTGATTTCGCCCACTTTGAGACTATATTTTTGGCCAATTCCAATGTTCCAGTCCACTAAAATCATAGCTATTTCACTAGAACTCTATTTCTTCTATCGATTGAGTACAAGAAACCGCCTATTTACCAATTTCAACTACCCAAAATAGTGGTCAGAAAATTGCAATTTGGCCAATTTCACACAAATTTCAAACAATACCAATTTCAAAATAGGGTAAAGAATAAACAAGGCAGACATTCCTGGCACTAAAATAACATCTTCTCTGTTCATTAGTCACGTCTCCAGGCCTTTCTTACATTACTTTTGCTTTTCATTTTGAATTATTATTCTCACAAAAAATAGAAGATTTACTGTTATGTATACAATTGCATCATTGTAAAAATGGTATAAATAATATCAGCGCACTTGTGCAAGAATATTAGACTTACCAGGTGAAGTGTATTGGATGCATGGTGTGATTTGTTTACTCTTGAACATCGGCAAAAAACGAACATTTTCGCTACTTTCAGCTCAATTTCAAGGTACTTGTCATTGTCAAACCAATCAAAATCATCTCTATTTCTGTAATATATCTTCCATTCTATCAAATGAGGCCAAAAAATAAAATAGACTCCAAAGTCGTTTTAAAGGAAAAAAACGGTCGGAGTTTTTTTTTTCTCATTATGCAGTGTGTGCTGCAGGATTTTTTTTATACTGCGCACACTGACCACACAGACCCATTCGGCTTCCCAGCCGTTTCCCGCTTAATTTGAGGCCGCTAAAATTTACACGTATGTGAGGGAAAAGTCCATAGATAGGAGTGATGAAAGTGTGAAGGTATGTAGAGTGATGGTTGAATGGTAGTCTGCTTGTTGAGGTGGGGTGAGTGTCTAGCTGCCGCTATACCCCCCCTTTCCACCCGGTGAGAGGTGTAATGCTAGGCTCCGGCCACAGGTTGAAATCACTCGACTGACCACGCCCGACCTCACTGTAAGTACTTCACAGCTGTTCCAAGAGCTTCACTCGTTAATTTGTTTTGAGCTTCACTTATTTTTAGCAACATTAACTTCTGCTCTGCCTTGCCTTGGTTTTTGGTAAAGTTATTTGTTACAGTTTCACCATTTCTTTTAAAGGCCTTATGCCTACTATGTGAATAAATGCTAGAGTGGTGAGTAATTCTATTGGTTTCTCCCACAGTCCTCTGTTTCCGCACGGATCATCGGATTCAAGGCCGAGTGGGGGGCCGGCGTACTCGCCAAGTGAGAAACAGAGTCGTTACCACCAATTCTTCACTATGCCAGTAGTTCCTAAGTCCACACTCTAGAAACCTCAGGCAACTGTACTTTACCAGGGGACAACCTTCACCTGAGTCCCTCATATCATTTGTGACATTGTGGATGTGTGGGAAACATCGATGCAACAACAACACAGAGTCTAATATCGATTCATAGCTACTGTGTTAACAAGATCAACACAGATATCTACATCCGTCTGTAAATACCTAGCTTTGGATCAGTGATATATTTTTGTTTTCATTTTTCTTAAGATAGGATAATTATAGTCATATTTACGTATTTATTATTTACATTTCTTTCTATTAAAATAAAGTGTTTGTATTATTATTATTGTCTTTTTCTATTATACTTTTTCCTAAGAAGATTGGCAACAACCTTCACAACGTACTAAGGGACCGACCCCTGCTTTGTAAACGTTCTGGTACGGCACCGACCTCGAAAGGGTTAATATATTTATAGATGGAGTTGTAAGAGAAGTGAATGCTCGGGTGTTGGCAAGAGGTGTGTGGTTAAAAGATAAAGAATCTAACACAAAGTGGGAGTTGTCACAGTTGCTCTTTGCTGATGACACTGTACTTTTGGGGGATTCTGAAGAGAAGTTGCAGAGGTTGGTGGATGAGTTTGGTAGGGTATGTAAAAGAAGGAAATTAAAAGTGAATATAGGAAAGAGTAAGGTGATGAAGATAACAAAAAAATTAGATAATGGAAGATTGGATATCAGATTGGAGGGAGAGAGTATGGAGGAGGTGAATGTGTTCAGATATTTGGGAGTGGATGTGTCAGCAGATGGGTATATGAAGGATGAGGTGAATCATAGAATTAACGAGGGGAAAAAGGTGAGTGGTGCACTGAGGAGCTTGTGGAGACAGAACTTTATCCATGAAAGCAAAGAGGGGAATGTATGAGAGTATAGTTATACCAACACTCTTGTATGGGTGTGAGACATGGGTTGTGAATGTTGCAACAAGGAGAAGGCTGGAGGCAGTGGAGATGTCGTGTCTGAGGGCAATGTGTGGTGTGAATATAATGCAGAGAATCCATAGTTTGGAGATTAGGAGGAGGTGTGGGATTACCAAAACTATTATCCAGAGAGCTGAGGAGAGGTTGTTGAGATGGTTTGGACATATAGAAAGGATGGAGCAAAATAGAATGACTTTGAGAGTGTATAAATCTGTAGTGGAGGGAAGGCTGGGTAGGGGTCGGCCTAGAAAAGGTTGGAGGGAGGGGGTAAAGGAGGTTTTGTGTGCGAGGAGCTTGGACTTCCAGCAAGCGTGCGTGAGCGTGTTAGATAGGAGCGAATGGAGACAAATGGTTTTTAGGACTTGACCTTTTGTTGGAGTGTAGGCAAGGTAACATTTATGAAGGGTTTCAGGGAAACCGGCAGGCCGGACTTGATTCCTGGAGATAGAAAGTACAGTGCCGGCACTGTTTTGTAGCTGTAGTGTAAGCACGCCTCTGGCAAGACAGTGATGGAGTGAATGATGATTAAAGTTTTTCTTTGTCGGGCCACCCTGCCTTGGTGGGAAACGGCCGATGTGTTAATAAAAAAAAAATAATAATAAAATAATAATAATAAATTTTTATTTCATTGCAAGTTTGAAAGTTTACATTGAGATTTTGCTATTACAAACATGAATTGAAGTGCAGAGAGAGCCACTAGCATGCCATGGCATTAAGGGCAGATTAATCTAATGGCTTATAGACTACTTAATACTAGAGAAATTGATCGAGTTTGTTTTAGTTAAACATTAGCTTATAACAGTTAATAAATTTACTCAAATTACAATCTGAGGATATTACACTGTGACAAGAGTTTTGTAGGATGGTTACATCAATAGTAAATACTGAAATTATATTATAGGAAAATAACAGTGAGCATTGTTGAAAGTAATTTACAGTATGAGTATTTAGTTTAGGGTGAGTAGGTGGTTTTTGAGAAGTCTTAAATTGATGTTCAGACCAGGTTATTTTAGTATTTACTGGAAATGAATTCCAGATGTTGGGGCCCTTTATGTGCATAGAATTTTTACACAAAGTGATATGGACACGGGGTATATCAAAAAGAAATCTGTGTCTTGTGTTATGATCATGGGTCTTATTAAAGTTGGTGAGGAGAATTTTGAGTGGAGGGTTTATATTAGAGTGTAGATTATTATAATAAAAAATAAGCGCTAAACCACAGGGGTCATACAGCATTAGAGTGTAGAGTTCTATGTATGTAGTATGCACAAGAATAAGTGTGAATGTTCTTTACAGTGAGTAGTTTTAGGCTTTTGAATATTGGTGGAGTATGCTGTCTAGAGTGGGAATTTGTTATCATTCTGACTGCAGCCTTTTGCTGGGTTATGATTGGTCTAAGGTGATTTAATATTGTTGATCCTATGCACAAATTCCATAGGTGAGATAAGGGTAGATGAGTGAATGATACAGTGCAAGGAGAGCTGATTGAGGCACATAGTAGCATATCTTTGATAGTATGCCTACTGTCTGTGATATTTTCTTGGAAATTTGTTGTGTGTGTTTGGAATTTAAGGCTACTGTCAATGTGGATTCCTAGGAATTTTTCCTCTGAGTCTTGTGATGGGAGAACCATTGAGCGTTATGTCAAATGGAACATTTGTGGCTCTGTTTCCAAACTGAATGAAGTAGGTCTTGTCAGTATTGAGAGTAAGCTTATTAGTCGTCATCCAGGTTGATATTTTCTGTAATTCAGTATTAACAGTGTTGGCCAGTATGACTGGGTTTGGGTGAAAGAAGTCATATGTAGTGTCATCTGCAAACAATATGGGTTTGAGTAGTTGTGATGCATTCGGTAGGTCATTGATGTAAATGAGGAATAGGAGTGGTCCTAGGACACTTCCTTGTGGGACACCGACTGTAATTTGTTGTATGGAAGAGTTAGCTCCATTTGTGTACACGTATTGGTTTCTGTTACTAAGGTATGACTTTAGGTAGTTGAGTGAGTGCCCTCTTATACGGTAGTGTGCTAATTTTGTGAACAGTAAATCGTGGTCATTTGTATCAAAAGCTTTGTGTAAATCAATGAAGATTCCCAGTGGGACTTCTTTCTTCTCAAGTGCGGTGTATATTAGCCCTAGCATGTGTATAATAGCATCATTTGTGCTCTTGCTAGTCCTAAATCCAAACTGACAGGGGTTGAGTACGTTGTGGGAGACGAGGTAGGAATAGATTTGCCTATGAATTAATTTTTCAAAGATTTTAGAAAGCAGAGGTAAGTTAGATATTGGTCTATAATTATTCAAGTCTGCTTGATCACCTCCTTTGTGGATCGGGGTGACCCTCGCTATTTTGAGAATTGATGGGAAGGTAGAGGCTTCAATGGATTTGTTGAAGAGTGTTGCAATAATAGGTGACAGTACCTGAGAAGCTTTTTTGTACATAAAAGGTGGTAAGCTGTTTATGTCTCCTGCCTTGTTTTTAAGGGTGTTGATGATGAGCGAGACTTCTATTGGGTTGGTTGGAGCTAAGAATAGTGTATTTGGATAGGTGTTGGTGAGGTAGTCTGATGGACGGATGTTCGAGCTTGGGATTTTACTTGCTAGATTCTTTCCTATGGTGGAGAAGAAAACATTAAGTCTGTTTGCTGTCTCAGTTGGTGAGAGTAGGGGTTCATCTGATTTTGTTAATTTGATGGTTTTGTTCTTGGAAATCTTTTTATTTCTTAGAATTTCAGATAGGGTTATCCAGGTCTTTTTCATATCACCTTTTATGTTATGTAGTCTGTTCTCATAATACAATTTTTTTGACCTTATCAGGCTGGTAAGGTTTGATGAGTAGCATTTGGATTGTTCTCTGGTTATTTGATCCCTTCTGTACTATTACAATAATCAACACATCAAGCAACACAACTATTACAATAATCAACACATCAAGCAACACAACTATTACAATAATCAACACATCAAGCAACACAACTATTACAATAATCAACACATCAAGTAACACAATTAGGTGATTTAAAACTTTTACCTTACTATCAAAATTTATTTCCATAAAACCATACAAAAATATATAAAACTCGCAACACTGCTAAAACAATACACGAATGTAAATACAAATGAATAGTTAATACAATTACTTTATAAAAATATGTCTGCCATGATAAATGTTCTTTCCTCATGAATTGAACAATTATAAAGAACACAATAATGAAGAATACAATATACATGGAGCTTGTAAACAAGAAGTAATGCTGGTAAATATTTGAAGAGTCACAACACAATGTGATGATTCAGCTTGGTGAACAATGTCACAACACATGTGATATTCAGCTTGTAACAATGCAACACAATGTGATGATTCAGCTTGGTGAACAATGTCACAACACAATGTGATGATTCAGCTTGGTGAACAATGTCACAACACAGTGTGATGATTCAGCTTGGTGAACAATGTCACAACACAATGTGATGATTCAGCTTGGTGAACAATGTCACAACACAATGTGATGATTCAGCTTGGTGAACAATGTCACAACACAGTGTGATGATTCAGCTTGGTGAACAATTCACAACACATTTGAACTTCCAGTTTTGTACTGAACATACCCAACAGGTTCCTAATAATTACCATTCAACTTAAAACTCTATGGTAGTAAGGGTTTAAGCACAGAAAGGTATTTCAACTAAGGTACATATCAAATTTGTAAGTTATATATAACAGCAATGGTCAGTCTTACTATAATAACAGCAAGGGTCTAACCTACAATAATAATAACAGCAATGGTCAGTCTTACTATAATAACAGCAAGGGTCTAACCTACCATAATAATAACAGCAAGGGTCAGTCTTACTATAATAATAGCAAGGGTCAGTCTTACTATATTAAATCATATGCCCATCAAAAATATTTAATATCAACATTCCTTAAAAAATATACACACACACACTGACTGAATTCACAGCACCCACACCAGGGCCAGGAACTAAGATTCAACCTCACTACCCACACCAGGTCTAGGAACTAAGATTCAACCTCACTACCCACAATAGGGCAAAAAAAATAATACTTATGTTCACTAGAATGGAAGAGGTGATAATTTATATGTCTATTATTTGGTTTACTGACTCAGGAAGTGCACAGGGAAGTACTTCAGGTACCTACAGTACTTCAAGTATTCATCACAATATCATTGAGATGTTGAGCTAGCGTATGCAGGTAACATGTTCCATTCAGACATATGTGTTCGGAACTTGCGAATAGCCAACTTTGCCGCTGCTATCTTTGCTGTCCTGTAATTCTTGCCTTTACCACACACGTCTGGTAAACCATTAATCTGTGTGCACAAAAAATTAAATACATAAATTAAAATACAATGGTGTGTCAACATTTGCATGTACAGTAGACCCTCATTTAGCATGGTAGTTACGGTCCTGAAAATATCGTGTTAGGTAAAATCGTGTTAGACAATTAGAAGAACTTATGTGAAAAATAGGGTTATGTTCCTGGAAGTCCCCAAAAAGCCAAACAAGTTTTTTTTAGACCAACAGATCTTGCAAAAATTGAAGGCGAATATGTAATTGTAGTTCATTGTCGTGATATATTACTGCTTAAGACTACAAATGCAATAGAAATAATAGTATTTCTTACCTTAAATTGTGGGTAATGATGTGGCCCTACTGGGCTGAGGTGGATGGTAGAGGTTCTGGTACTGAAGTCAATGGTTGTACTAGTGTGTTTAACTTTAAGTCATTCAGTCAGTCAAGTGATTCAGTAAGTCAGTCAAGTGATTCAGTAAGTCAGTCAAGTGATTCAGTAAGTCAGTCAGAAGTGATTCCAGTCAAGTTCAGAAGTCAAGTGATTCAGTAAGTCAGCAAGTGATTCAGTAAGTCAGTCAAGTGATTCAGTGTCAGTCAAGTGATTCAGTAAATCACAGTGATTCAGTAAGTCAGTCAAGTGATTCAGTAAGTCAGTCAAGTGATTCAGTAAGTCAGTCAAGTGATTCAGTAAGTCAGTCAAGTGATTCAGTAAGTCAGTCAAGTGATTCAGTCAAGTCACTGAGTCATTCAGTCAAGTCAGTAAGTCATTCAGTCAAGTCTGTAAGTCATTCAGTCAAGTCAGTAAGTCATTTAGTTAAATCAATAAGTCATTCAGTCAAATCAATAAGTCATTCAGTCAAGTCAGTCAGTCAGTCAGTCAGACTTATGTTTACCTCTTTTTATGTGTACAAAGATTTATCAAAATGCAATGAAAATGAGAAAATGTATGTAAATAAACACAGTGAGCTTCCCAATTATTGTCGTCCTGCACGCGTATGAATCAAACTGAACGCTGGGAGGGATGCGTGGGTGGGTGAGGGTGGCTGGGAATAACAGTAGGACTCCCCCACTGACTCAATGGTTTAACCCACCGCAGGCGACCGCGCGCTCAAAAAATTTTCCCCTCCAGCTAATCGTGTAATATAAGGTTTACGTCGTGTTAGATAAAAATGTGCCGTAATTCTTCAATCGTGTAATACCCAAAAAACGCAACATAAAGTCGTGCTAAATGAGGGTCTACTGTAATGTTAACTTTGCTTTCAGCTGATCTCATGGTGAAGCAAACAGTAACCAGCTTCCAGTGTTCTACTACCCCTGACTGCCTTGTTTGAGGCCAGATTCTAGGCTTGTTAATGATATCTTTATTTTCTACAAGTACATGTACAAGGTATGCAGGTCTAGCTGACACCAATGACTTACTACTATACAGAAACCTCCTTGTTATGCAGAGCATTTCGGGCAAATTATGTAAATTTTGTCTCAGGATGTAATCCACACCAATCGATTAACATCCAGGTACCCATTTTACTGATGGGTGAACATGAACAGCAGGTGTCTTAAGGAAACATGTCCTAATGTTTTCCATCCATACCGGGGGATCGATCCCTGGACCTCAGTGTGTGAGCAGGGTGCATTAGCAATCGAGCTACAGGACAATCCTAGCAACCCAGTCTGAAGCAAGTTTTCAGGCTTGTTCAACCCTAACAATCCAGACTTAACCCTTTGAGGGTCCAAGCCGTAGTTCTATGCCTTGTTCACAGGGTCCAAGAATTTAATTTTTTTTTTCTAATGAAATGGTAGAGAATTTTTTTTCTGAAAGTAATAAAACAAAAAGTACAAAATTTCATGGAAAATTGATGGAATTACACTATCGCGAATTTTACTGCATCAGCGATATTTATGCATCGGCGATTTTGCCCACTTTGACTCTTATTTTAGGCCAATTACATTACTTCAGTCAACCAAAATCTTAGCTATTTCACTAGTATCACTGCTATTTTATCGATTGAGCACAAGAAACTGCCCAATCAACTATTTCAACTACCCAATAAAGTGATCAGAAACTGGTAATTTGGCCAATTTCACACAAAGTTCAAAATATTCCAATTTCAAAATAGGGTCCAGAATAAACAATGCTGGCATTCCTGACACTAAAATAACATTTCCTCTATTTATTAGTTACGTTTTAAGGCTTTACAGATTAATTCTATTTTGATTTTTTATTCACAGAGAATTTTTTATTCACACCAAAAAATAGATGATTTACAGTCATCCCTCCGTTTTTGTGTATCTCTGTTTTCATGTAGTTTTTTTGTGGAAAATTGACCTCTGTTTTCGTGTGATTCTCCGTTGTTCGGTCGAACCTATCCACCAGTGCGCGCATACAAGTCCGTAGCCACCACCCACCACTTGTCACGCAGTCTAGCATTGTTACGCAGTGAACATCACCCCAGGAGTTTATACAAAATATTTATTAACAATTCATTGTTTGGGCCTTGATTAGTGTGTGACTACTAAATAAGCTACCATGGGCCCAAAGAAAGCTCCTAGTGCCACTTCTTTGGTAAAGAAAGTAGGAACACCATAGAACTGAAGAAGAAATAATAGAAAAATATGATAGTGGTGTATGTATTGCCGAGCTCGCCAGGATATACAAGAAAGCCCCAACAACCATCGGTTCCATTGTGTATAAGAAAAGCAATCACTGAAGCTAATGTTGCGAAAGGGTGAATACAATAACAAACAGAGATCACAAACAATAGAAAATATGGAGAAATTGTTGTTGTGTGGATAAACCAAAAACTGCTAGTGGGTGATAGTATTGTGCAATCCATCATACATGAAAAAGCAAGGCAGTTGCATGCCGATCTTGTCAAGAAAATGCCTGGAACCAGTGATGTTGATGTTGATAATTTAAGGCCAGCAAGGCTGGTTCGAAAATTTAAGAGGCTAACTGGCATACACAGTGTTGTAAGGCATGGTGAGGGTGCCAGTTCAGATAAACAAGGGGCTGAAAAATTTGTGCGCGACTTTAAAAAATATGTAGAGGCTGAAAATTTCAAACCCCAACAAGTGTTTAATTGTGACGAAAAAGGCCTCTTTTGGAAGAAAATGCCAAGGAGGACCTACATCACGCAGGAGGAAAAGGCAATGCGAGGACACAAGCCTATGAAAGACAGGCTAACTCTCATGTTGTGTGGTAATGCTAGTGGGGATTTTAAAGTGAAGCCTTTACTGGTGTATCACTCTGAAAATCCCAGAGTGTTCAGGAACTAGTGTTGACAAGAGTAAATTGTGTGTGTTTTGAAAGTCTAATGCTAAGGCATGGGTCACTAGGGAAATTTTCCAGGAATGGTTTAATCAAGTGTTTGGCCCCAGTGTGAAGAAATATCTATTGGAGAATAAATTGCCACTTAAGTGCCTCCTGGTAATGGACAATGCTCATGGTCATCCTCAAGACTTGAACGACCAAATGTCTAAGGATTTCAAATTTGTAACAGTGAAGTTCTTGCCTCCTGGCACCACTCCTCTCATCCAGCCCATGGACCAGCAGGTCATTGCAAACTTCAAAAAACTGTACACCAAAGCAATGTTTCAAAGGTGTTTTGATGTGACCAATGACACTAAATTGACCCTAAAATAGTTCTGGAAGGATCACTTCGATATCTTCCATTGCATAGGCCTTATAGATAAAGCTTGGCAGGGAGTGACTTCCAGGACGATGAACTCTGCTTGGAGAAAGTTGTGGCCAGATTGTGTCCCAGAGAGGGATTTTGAAGGGTTTGGGGCTGGCCCTGAGGAGCCTGTGGAAGTTGTGGAAAGTATTGTGGCATTGGGGAATTGCATGGGGTTGGATGTGAGTCGCAAAGATGTTGAAGAGTTGGTGGAGAACCACAATGAAGATCTAACCACTGAAGAGCTGCAAGAGCTTGAGCTGCAGCAACAACAAAACAGATCTGAGGAAACTGCTTCAGTGGAGGAAGAGAGATGTAAGATGCCTTCTTCAGAGATTAAGGAGATTTGTGCAATGTGGAGTAGGGTGCAATCATTTGTGGAGGAACATCACCCTGACAAAGATGTTGCAATCCGTGCTGGCTACTTTTACAATGACAATTCCATGTCCCATTTTAGGGACATTTTAAAGAGCCGCCAGACACAGAGCTCTCTGAAGAGATATTTAGTGCCACAGGTGTGCAGTGACTCTCAAGCTGGTCCTAGTGGGATTAAAAGACAAAGAAGGGAAGTGACCCCAGATGAGGACTTGGTACCTAGAGTCCTTATGGAGGGGGATTCCCCTTCCAAAAATTAGGGTCTCTACCCTCTCCCCTCCTATCTCTCTTCCATCCAGCAACATCAGTCTTCAGTAAGGGTAAGTGCCACATTCATTTCATTCATTTGTGCATGTAAATCTATCTTTAAGGCCCCCCAAAATTTTTTTTCCAAACTTCTGGGTTTCTGGAACGGATTAATTGAATTTCCATTATTTCTTATGGGGAAAATGGTTTCAGTTTTCGTGTGTTTCAGTTTTAGTGCCTCCCTCAGGAACGGATTAAACACGAAAACGGAGGGATGACTGTACTGTTATGCAATATTGTAATACATGTAATTGCATAAATAATATCAGCACATTCGTGAATGTATATTAGACCCACCAGTTGACATGTATTGGACGCATGACATTTGTTTACTCTTGAACATTAGCAAAAATCGAACATTTCCGCTACTTTCAGCTCAATTTTAAGCTATTTTTCAGTATTAAAAACCAATCAAAATCATCTCTATTTCTGTAATATATCTTCCATTCTATCCAATGAGACCAAGAAACCATGAATACAACCGCAAAAACCATATGAATATACGCCACAAAGTTGCTGTTTTAACCCAAAAAACATGGTCGCAGTTTTTTTGTCGTTATGCACTGCGTGCTACAGGATTTGTTTTATATGGTGCACACTTACCACACAGATCCATTCTCTCATATCTAAGCCTAAATTTACCGCTCACAGCTTATCTAAATTAGCTGAGCTCGTGGCGTAGAACTTCGGCTTGGACCCAGGCTTCAAAGCCGTAGAACTACGGGACGGACCTTCAAAGGGTTAAGTCATTTTCCAGGTTTGTTCACCCCTGACAACCCAGCCTGAAGCCAGGTTCCAAGCTTCAACCCTAACAACCTTGCCCGAGTCCAGGTGCCAGGGTTCTCCAACCCTGACAACCCAACCTAAGCCAGGTGCCAGGGTTATCCATTCCTGACAACCCAGCCTAAGCCAGGTGCCAGGGTTCTCAACCCTGACAACCCAGCCTAAGACCAGACTTTCTTCAGTGTCTCATCAATCAATCTTTGACATTAGCAGTTCACAGCCTCACTAAGTCAGTGGAGAAAACAGTCTTCAGAAAACTACATCAACAAGCCATCACATCTACAATGTATCACATTTCTTCATCAACAAGCTACAACATCTACAATGTATCACATTTCTACATCAACAAGCCATCACATCTACAAAGTATGATAAAAATAACTTCATTTTTTACAAAATATGAAAGTTAAAAAAAAAATTGCCTTTTTTTGTTTTAGAGGTGTGAAGAACTTAACCCAATTTTTGCCCTATATGAATAACTTTATATGGCATTATATTACATAAAGTGGCAACTTCAGCAACATAACCAGCATTTGTCTCTTTATACAAGTGAATACAAATGAAATCCCTGAAATCAATAATTCTACAGGTTAAGTGAAAATATAATATATAAGATCAGTTACTAATGACATGGTCCTCAGACAAGAAGACTTTATGGATAGTTCTCAAGAATATGAAGAGAAGCTCAGCAAACCATCAACTTGTCTCTTCCAGAAATAACTACCAAGAGGTACTGTACCAGTTATGTGGAAAATGGTGAGTGCGATACACATTTACAAACCAGGAGATGGGTTCTTAGTCTAACCTTAAATGTGCAAAAATTAAAAGAACCAATAATTGTAGGAGCAATTTAATGTCACTTAAAGATTTATGATTAAAGAATCTCAACGCAGTTTTACAATTAGGTATTTTTGCCTTACGAATCTTAGGTGGAGGACCATAATAAAGAATATGACACTGTAGACCAAGGAATAATATCCAATCTGTTAACACATTTATGCTGAAAATTAATGCAATATTGCAGCATATTTTCTGTGACCAAGTCATAAAAATCGGTTTGCACAGGTGTAAAATGGGGCATGTGCTGTGTTCTTTCCCCTCTGTCTGAGAGTTTGTCTCAGGATGAGTCCATTGTCTTAATGGGAGACCTACATAATATACACAACCTCCTTCACCCAGGACTTTGTTTGTACACATACAGTACCATACTCATCCTGTGTTAGTGAATTGACTCTTGATCTATTCATCATCCTATCTTGTCTCTGGATGGTAACAGTTTCATCCATAAGGAATGTTACTGAGCCTGGAACTGCAAAGAAGCATAAGTGTAAAAGTCTTGAAGTTAGTTTAATACAGTGGACCCCCGGTTTTCGAGGGGTGCGGAAATTTAGCAATTCGGATATCGAGCACTTTTTTGGGGAAAATTTTCCCCCGGATTTTGAGCATCCACTCGGAAATCGTTGGTACCAGACACATGCACCTGGGCCGCTCATACGTTCATGACTCACTCTTGCGCACATTAAATGTTTTATTTTACGTTAATATAGACATATTCATTAATCCATAAGAACATAAGAAAGGAGGAACACTGCAGCAGGCCTCTTGGCCCATACTAGGCAGGTCCTTCACAATCCGTCCCACTAACAGAACACTTGCTCAATCTAATTTTCAATGCTACCCAAGAAATAAGCTTTGATAATTCTATTTATTCATGTGCGAGTCCCACTCAAATCCAACCCCTCTCACTCATGAATTTATCCAACCTAAATTTGAAACTACCCAAGGTCCTAGCTTCAATAACCCTACTAGGCAGACTGTTCCACTCATCAACTACCCTATTTCCAAACCAATACTTTCCTATATCCTTTCTAAATCTAAACTTATCTAACTTGAATCCATTATTGCGGGTTCTCTCTTGGAGAGATATCCTCAAGACCTTATTTATATCCCCTTTGTTAATACCCATTTTCCACTTGTAAACCTCGATCATGTCTCCCCTCATTCTACGTCTTACAAGTGAATGTAATTTAAGGGTCTTCAATCTTTCTTCGTAAGGAAGATTTCTAATGCTATGTATTAATTTAGTCATTCTACGCTGAATGTTTTCTAACGAATTTATGTCCATTCTGTAATATGGAGACCAAAACTGAGCTGCGTAATCTAGGTGAGGCCTTACTAATGATGTATAAAGCTGTAATATAACCTCTGGACTTCTGTTGCTAACACTTCTTGATATAAATCCCAGTAATCTATTTGCCTTATTACGTACACTTAGGCATTGCTGTCTTGGTTTAAGGTTGCTGCTTACCATCACCCCCAAGTCCTTCTCGCAATCTGTATGGCTAAGTTCTACGTTATTTAACTTATAAGTGCTTGGGTTATTTACACTCCCGAGCTTCAGAACCTTGCATTTATCTACATTGAATTGCATCTGCCACTTTTCTGACCACGAATTAAGTTTGTCTAAATCTTCCTGAAGTTCTATGACATCTATGTTTGAATCAATTATCCTACCTATCTTCGTGTCGTCGGCGAATTTGCTCATATCACTAGTAATTCCCTCGTCAAGGTCATTGATATATATTATAAATAACAATGGGCCTAAGACTGATCCCTGAGGAACACCACTTGTTACAAGTCCCCATTCGGATTTAACCCCATTTATGCACACTCTCTGCTTCCTATTGGTGAGCCATGACTCGATCCATGACAGCACTTTTCCCCCAATGCCATGAGCTGCCACTTTCTTTAACAGTCTCTGGTGCGGTACTCTATCAAAAGCCTTACTAAAGTCTAAATAAACAATATCGAATTCTTTATCGTGATCAACAGCCTCAAAAGCTTTAGTGAAGAAGGTTAATAAATTAGATAGGCAGGAACGGCCCTCGTGAATCCATGCTGAGTATCATTAATCAAATTATGGTTATCTAGATGGCTTCTAATAATATCAGCTATAATTGACTCTAGTAATTTGCCTACAATTGAGGTCAGGCTTATTGGGCTGTAATTTGACGGTAGTGACTTGTCCCCTGCTTTAAAAATAGGAATTACATTAGCCATCTTCCACATATCAGACACTACACCTGTTTGAAGAGATAAATTAAAAATTTTAGATATTGGTTCACAGAGTTCCATTTTGCATTCCTTAAGAACCCTTGCAAAAAGCTCATCAGGACCCGGCGATTTATTTTGTTTCAGTCGGTCTAGTTGTTTCCTAACCATTTCGCTAGTGACTGTGATATTACATAATTTATCTTCTTTTGGGCCTCTGTAAAAATTAATTACTGGGATATTATTAATGTCTTCCTGTGTGAAAACCGAGAGAAAATAATTATTAAAAATAGAGCACATATCATTCTCCTTGTCAGTAAGATGCCCAGAGTTATTTTTAAGGGGACCTATCTTATCCCTAACTTTTGTTCTATAAACCTGGAAAAACTTTTGGGTTAGTTTTTGAATCCCTAGCAACTTTAATTTCATAGTCCCGTTTAGCTTTTCTTATTCCCTTTTTAACGTCCCTCTTAATGTCCGTATACTGATTTATAAGATGACCCTCACCTCTTTTTATGCGCCTATAAATTCCTTTGTTCTGCCCTAAAAGATACTTAAGCCTATTATTCATCCATTTTGGGTCATTTCTACTTGATCTAATTTCTTTATACGGAATAAATGTTCTTTGGGCAGCCTGTAGAGTGTTAAGAAAACTGTCATATTGATACCTCTCTTCGTCACCCCAGTGCACAGTTAATAAGTGTTCTCTAAGTCCATTATAATCTGCTAAGCGAAAATCTGGGACCGTTACTGAATTATCCCTACTATCATACATCCATTCAATGCTAAAGGTAATTGACTTGTGGTCGCTTGAGCCGAGTTCCTCTGTAATTTCTAAATTATTAACAAGGGTTTCCTTGCTTGCCAGAACCAAGTCAAGTAGGTTATTTCCCCTTGTAGGTTCTGTTACAAACTGCTTCAAAAAGCAATCCTGAACTACTTCTAAAAAGTCGTTAGATTCTAAATTCCCTGTCAAGAAATTCCAATCAATCTGACTAAAGTTAAAGTCCCCTAGAATTACTACGTTATCGTGCCTTGTGGCCTTAACAATTTCCTCCCAAAGTAGTCTCCCTTGTTCCCTATCTAAGTTTGGAGGACGGTAAATAAAGCCTAAAATCAATTTTTCACACCCCTCTGAAAATTCTATCCAGACAGACTCTGTATGTGTTAATTCAGACGTTTTTATGCAACAATTTAAATGATCACGGACATAGAGTGCCACCCCACCCCCCTTCCCGATACTTCTGTCTACTTGGAACAATTTAAAACCCTGAATGTGACATTCGGCAGGCAAGTCCCGATTTTTCATATTAAACCATGTCTCAGTTATTGCAAAAACATCAATATTACCCGTACTTGCAACTAATCTCAACTCGTCCATCTTATTCCTAGCACTACGACTATTGGTGTAATAAATATTTAAAGACCCTCCTTTCTCTTTACCCTTCCTGCTCATTTCTGTTTTTCCACTATACAGTGGACCCCCGCTATTCGAACGGCTCGGCAGTTGAACAAATCGTCATTAGAACAAGAAAATCGATATCGTCATGCGAACAAAATATCATGATTCGAACAAGTGTGTCCATCACCTGTCCGCCCAGGCGCTTGGAGAGCCAGTCCCTCCTTGTTTACACTCGAGAGAACAATACCCTCCACGCTCATCCAGACATTTCACACTTAATTATAATTGTTTCGAGTTTGTTCATTAGAGGTGTGAGGCAGTGGTGGTAGAGGCAGTGGTGAGAGGCAGTGGTGGTGAGCAGTGGTGAGAAGGCAGTGGTGGTAGAGGCAGTGGTGAGAGGCAGTGGTGGTAGAGGCAGTGGTGAGAGGCAGTGGTGGTAGAGGCAGTGGTGAGAGGCAGTGGTGAGAGGCAGTGGAGGTGGAGGCAGTGGTGAGAGGCAGTGGAGGTAGAGGCAGTGGTGAGAGGCAGTGGTGGAGGCAGTGGTGGGGCAGTGGTGAGAGGCAGTGGAGGTGGAGGCAGTGGTGAGAGGCAGTGGTGGTAGAGGCAGTGGTGGTAGAGGCAGTGGTGAGAGGCAGTGGTGGTAGAGGCAGTGGTGGTAGAGGCAGTGGTGAGAGGCAGTGGAGGTAGAGGCAGTGGTGAGAGGCAGTGGTGAGAGGCAGTGGTGAGAGGCAGTGGTGGTAGAGGCAGTGGTGGTAGAGGCAGTGGTGAGAGGCAGTGGTGGTTGAGGCAGTGGTGGTAGAGGCAGTGGTGGTAGAGGCAGTGGTGGTAGAGGCAGTGGTGAGAGGCAGTGGTGGTAGAGGCAGTGGTAGTAGAGGCAGTGGTAGTAGAGGCAGTGGTAGTAGAGGCAGTGGTAGTAGAGGCAGTGGTAGTAGAGGCAGTGGTGAGTAAACAAGATTAAATGAAGGTTCGGGAGGGAGTTTTGTAAACAAACCAGTTGTTGTTGTTACCAGCCTGACACGTACGAATTCTGTTCAATCCGTGAAGCTGACAATAATGCACTTAGCATTACAAACTCCGTTTTCTCTTATACTAACACGTCTGAAGGAGGAAAGAATGGGAAGATGTTTTCACAGCTGTAGCGAGAATGCTCGCCACCACCATCCTTCCCAGCCACCACATTCGTAATGACATACATATTTTATTCATTCTAGAGTGTATATCAGGTTTTTATGTTATTTATATTGTTTATTATGTCATATTAGATGAATTGTGATAGATAAATAAGCTGTCGAGTTGATAATAGCTTCACAGTGAAGTACTATTTTGTCATGCCTCCTGACAGCAGGAACGGATTAATTGTATTTCCATTATTTCTTATGGGAAAAATTAAATCGCCACTCGAACATTTCGCGTTGAGAACTAGCTCCTGGAACGGATTAAATTCGAATAGCGGGGGTCCACTGTACCTATTACTGTCCTTGTCATCTAGTGTCACTAGCTTTCCACTGTCCACTTTTTTCTGCCTATTACTAGTTCTCCTAGAACTTATAATATTACTACACTGGGTCTTCACTGTTTTCCCCCAAAACCCATACCTCTAACTATTTCTAGTTTAAAGCCCTAACAGCTCCCTCCACTGCAGTTGCCAGTGCCCCAACCCCAGACTTGGATAAGTGAACCCCATCCCTGGCATACATGTCATTTCTGCCATAGAAGAGGTCCCAGTTGTCAATGAATGTTACTGAATTTTCCTTACAGTATTTGTCCAGCCAGCAATTGACACCAATTGCCCTGGACAGCCATTCATTTCCAACTCCTCTCCTTGGCAAAATACCACATATGACAGGGTTCCCACCCTTCTTCCTAATTATGTCTATTGCTGACCTAAACCTGCTAGTCAGGTCCTCACTCCTACGTCTGCCTATGATATTTTCTTCAAAATTATATAAGAAACACATTACATAGCATATAAACATGCCTTTGTTACTCGTTCATTAAGAGTGTCCCTCTAGTCTTAATGCCATAGTAATTGTGGAAAATATTGGTATTTTCCGAAAGTTGTAATTGATAAACTTTTCAATATGAACAGATATCCTTAATGTACCGCTGGTAGCTTAAACGTTCATGGGGGTATGTAATAGAGAACCATCGTACCAGCGGGAAGAAGCTGGGCAGGGAGGCGGCAGAGAGGGGAGTTAGTGAGTGGAAACGCAGCCTACACCCGGGATTTGAGGTGATGGGATGGCCTGCCAAATTTGGAGATTCCGGCCGCCAAACCGGATTTAATTACCTCCTTTCGTAATGTGGAGGAGTATCCAGTGACGCGGTGAATATAAAGTGGGACAATCAGTCCAGGAGGTTCAGTAATAGGACAGTAATTGTGAAATAACGAATGGCGCCGGCATGGTATGTCCACATAGGCCTATTTGAACTCAGTGAAGCGACCACACGACAGGATAAAGTCGTAACCCCTGATGCTGGGGGGCTTTCGTCTTAGAAGAGGCTGAAATATATTCGATGAATATTGTGAAATGGTGAATATAGTGAAACCGAGTTGTAAATAATCAGGGGGTGATTGTACCGAGCGGGGCTAGCGTAGGTACGCTGTACCCCGACCGCCATGTTGGATGCGGAGGAGATGAACTAACATATCACAAGTTATCTACTCGAAATCCAAGTATCGAGACGGTGAATGTGTATAAACTAGTGGGGCATTAAGCCAGGATATACGTAGTATGTAAAGTTATACATATAAACAGTAAAAAGGTCGGAATAGGGAGAGGATCTGAATCGCTACCCCGACCAACCACGTTAACTAACGCCCGGTCTCGTGGGCGTATAGGAGTTCACGGAAATTAACCTTCCTTGACTCGACAGGACAACTCTTACCATCGCGATCGAATCAGATCGCAGGAGGACGTCAACAATGAAACAACTCCCTCATCTAAAGCTAAGTAATCTTATGTCGTCTTTATTGTTGGCCAATAATACTGTTACGCACAGTAGATGTACTTTAGCTAGGTCAACGATCTACCATGCACCGCTATGATGCTGTTATTTAGGTGAGTGATGGTCATGTTAACTTAATTGTGTGTTCTCTACCTTTCTTTCGATTTGATCAGTCGCCCATAACCTATACAGTCCACTTAAATTTAATCATACCATAATTATCAATATTATCTACTCAGATTTATTTATACTGGTCCAGAGTGCAGTGGGCTAACGTGAGAATATTGAAGGTACCCCTTGGATGCGGCCAGGAGTGGGTAAAGTTCTCACATACCTTAAAGGGAATGACTGCGGTAAAATTATACGAGTCGGTCATCTCTCTGGGAGTTTGTTTATTGCAAGTGGCGGTGTCCCAGATAGACTTATCTCCCACAATTCCCCACAGTAATAATACTAAGTAATACGTAATAATAATCACTCTTGGGAACATTAAATGTCTTATTTTAGGTAAATATATACGTTTTTATTAATCCATCTATGATATTTTCTTCAAAATTATATAAGAAATATGTTACTACATAGCATATAAACATGCAATGTTTATATGCTATTGAATGGTGAGTTGGGTGGAGGGGAAATATTGTGTTTTCTCTGGTCCAGCATCCAGCATTAGAGAAAACTGTATGAATCTGCATTGGCCCAGTAAACCACCCTTTACATAACGTTTTTGTTTACAATTCTCGGCATGAATTATTCATTACTTCTCCCTTTGTTTATGATGGAATCTAAAGGTAGTTCTAGAAACAATTACACTCAGTGAACATGGTATGTCGATGGTAATAATATGGCTGTGAGCCACAGTAGCTATAGCCCAGGCGGACTACATACGTGTACCTTCATCTACCGGCCACCTACACTGACTTCCTACAAATAAATATTACTCACCTCTCGCCCTACATTAAGACTACAAATATTTTAAGGTAAGTAATGAATGTACTAACCACTGAAGAGCTGCAACACTACAGTGGTCCCTCGGTTTTCGCCGAAAATTCGTTCCAGAATGCTGCTCAAGTGCCATTACCGAACGAATTTACTTCCTTAAGAAATAATGTCACGTAGGTTAGTCTATTTCAGACCCCCAAAAATACACTTGCAACAGCACTTACGAAAATACACTTACATAAATGTTTGAGTTTGGAGATGCACGGAAACCGAGGGACCACTGTATAGTTATTCTCTATAAAATTTATTTTTTAATATTTTTGGGTGTCTGAAAGGGATTAACCCTTTGACTGTTGGAGGCCCCATTCTGAAACTGTCATTCTATGTCGGAAAATTTTGTAAAAATAAATAAATTATTTTTTCTTATGAAATGATAGAGAATCTTTTCCCGATTGTAATGACACCAAAAGTATGAAATTTGATTGACAACTTACGGAATTACGCTCTCGCAAAGCTAGCGATGTCAGTGATATATACGCATCGGCGATTTCGCCGACTTTGAACCCTATTTTAGGCCAATTCCATTGGGACAGTCGACCAAACTCATAGTTATTTCTTTAGAACTCCATTTGTTCTATCGATTGAGTACAAGAAATCACCAATTTACCGATTTCAACTACCCAATAAAGTGGTCAGAAAATGGCAATTTTGCCAATTTCATGCAAAATAAAAAAGATGTCAATTTCAAAATAGGGTCCAGAATAAACAATGCAGACATCCCTAGCACTAAAATAAGATGTTATCTGTTCATTAGTCACGTCTTTAGGCCCCTCTTACATTACTCTTGCTTTCTATTTTGATTTTTTATTCACACAAAAAAATAGAAGATTTATTGTTATGCAGACTATTGCATTATTGTAAAAACTGTATAAATAATATCTGTGCACTTGTGAAAGAATATTAGACTCACCAGTTGATGTGTATTGGACGCGTGGTGTGATTTGTTTACTTTTGAACATTGGCAAAAATCAAACATTTCCGCTACTTTGAGCTCAATTTCAAGATCGTTTACAACATGAAACTAATCAAAATCATCCCTATTCCTGTAATATGTTTTCCATTCTATCAAATGAGACCATGAAAAAGAGAATACAACCATAAATACTATACGAAAATACACCTCAAAGACGGCATTTTAATCCAAAAAAACGGTCGGTTTTTTTTCTCATTATGTACTGCTTGCTGCAGGATTTTTTTTATACTGTGCACACTGACCACACAGACCCATTCTCTCACATGTGGGCCTACCAGCTTTCTCCTGCTTGATTTGAGGCCGCTAGAATTTAGGCGTATAAATACGTCCGAAACATTGGCTCGTAAGACGTATATATACGTCCGAAACAGTCAAAGGGTTAATTGGAATACAGTGGACCCCCGAATTTCATCAATAATTCTTTCCAGAAGGCTGTTCGAGTGCCGTTACCGAACAAATTTGTTCCCATAAGGACGAATGTAAATTAGATTAGTCCGTTTCAGACCCCCAAAAATACACTTACAAAAATACACTTACATAATTGTTTGAGTTGGGAGCAGTACAAAATCTGGGGGTCCACTATGCATTATTTCTTATGGGAAATATTACTTCGGTTTTCGAGCATTTCAGATTTCGAGCAACCTTCTGGAAAGGATTAATTACGAAAACCAGGGGTCTACTGTATCTTCATTATGCACATCCATACCCATCCTGTGGGCGAGAGTCAAAAGATTACAGAGGTAAATAATGGGTCCAGGAACTGTAGCTCAACATTACAGATATACATAATGGGTCCAGGCACTGTACCTCAACATTATAGAGGTACAAAATGGGTCCAGGGACTGTGCCTCAACATTAGATACATAATGGGTCCAGGGACTGCACCTCAACATTACAGAGGTACATAACGGGTCCAGGGACTGGGCTGCAAAGTTTTGATAGGTGAACAAGTTACAATGGTAACTATTTACATGTTTATATCTGGTTAACAATTTAATGAATTATTTATGGAGTCATGAATTAGTTCTCACTATCAAACACACACACACTCACTATCAAGCACACACACACAACTATCAAACACACACACTATCAAACACACAGGACCCCGATGGCATAGTGGCTAAAGCTCTCGCTTCACGCACGGAGGGCCCAGGTTCAATTCCCGGCGGGGCCGAAACATTTCGAAATGTTTCCTTACACACACACACACACCAAAATACAGTCAT
>WNWK01020403.1:0-35900 GCA_009830355.1 Cherax destructor | reverse complement strand
GACGCCTCTCCCCCTGAGGCTCCGGGGTCCATCCCGGGCACTTGATTCCTCCCTCACACTGAATCCCCGGGGTCCATCCCTGTCACCGGGATTCCTCCCTAAAAAAAGTCCCCGGGGCCCATCCCTGGCACCAGGAGCCTCTCCACACTGAGGCTCCGGGGTCCACCCCGGGCACCAGGATGTCTCCCCATACACTGACCCCGGGGGTCCATCCCCGGCACCGGATGCCTCCTTCCACAGTGAGGCTCCGGAATCCCTGGCAACAGGACGTCCCACACACAGTGAGGCTCCGGGATCCATCCCTGGCACCGGGACGCCTGTCCACACCTGAGGTTCCGGGGTTCACCCCCTGGCAACAGGACGTCCCCCTCACACACTGAGGCCCCGGGGGTCCGCCCCCAGCACCAGGATGCCCCCCTCACACACTGAGGCTCCGTTTTTTTCATAATTACTATTGCATTTATTTTACCTGCAGAAGGGCAAATTTTATTATTCAAAAGTGAATCATAAGACTTAAAAAATCTTTGAGGGCAATTGGGAATATTTTGTTTTAACATTGAGCATATACCATCCCTTTACTAATATTAATTTCATCAGTGGATCAATGAGGATTTTCTAAATTACAGAAGGCTTTTGCTTTTAACATTATTGTTTTTGAAGTTGCAAAACAAACCAAACCAAGAGCAGCAGTTGTATTTTTATCTAATTTTTCATCTGATAAGTTAATTAAAAAATTTTATTAGCGTGCTTTGTCCAACCCTATTTTCAATTAAATTATCTAATTTTCTTTGTAGTTTTTTTTTGAGATTTTTAAAAAAACTCCTGAGTTTATTAAAACAACATAAATATAGCATTAAATGGACAAGATTCTAATGCACTATTTATTCAGGGAAGACTTTAACCACCCAATTGATTTTCAAAATGCTGAGAATGTTGTATCAAGAAAGTCCATGGTTGAGAGAAATATAATAGAATCATGTTTCATTAAAAGCATTTTTAAAAAAAATAATAGAATATTTCTTTTAGTTTATATAAATTGGATTCATTTAAAATTTAAATAAATTTGGGAAGAATTTAATGATAAATTGGACTAATCTTAATTTTGGGAAGAGTTTCAGGTCCTTTCTTATGTTCCTCTTCACAGAGTCGTGAGATGTTAGGCTACTGTGAGGTGTTGTCTTTGTTATGTGATGTGACTGTGATGTATTCTGCCACTTTATGTTCTTGTCTGTTTCTTTTTTAGTTCCCTTTATAATTTAGTAGTCTAAAACGCTTGGAATTCTTCTTTTTTTCATAGTGGTTTTTTCTAATTGATATCACCTGTTTTCTGTGATCCTTTTCCAAAAAATATATATATATATATATATATATATATATATATATATATATATATATATATATATATATATATAATTTTGGATAATTTTAGGGTGTGTAAAAAAAGAAAATTGAAAGTGAATATAGGGAAAAAGGGAAGGGGATGAGGATAACAAAAGAATAGGTACGAAGATTGGATATCAGTTGGGGGGAGAGAGTATGGAGGAGGTGAATTTTTCAGATATTTGGGAGTGAACATGTCGGCGGATGGGTCTATGAAGGATGGGGGAATCATAGAATTGATGAGGGGGAAAGGGTGAGTGGAGCACTTTGGAGTCTGTGGAGACAAAAACCTTGTCCATGGAAGTAAAGGGGAATGTAAGTATAGTTATAAACGCTCTTATGGGTGTGAAGCTGGGTGATGAATGTTGCAACGAGGAGAAGGCTGGAGGCAGTGGAGATGTCTGTCTGGGGTCAATGTGTGGTGTGAATATAATGCAGAGAATTGGAGTTTGGAAATTGGGAGGAGGTGGGGGATTAAAAACGATTGCCCAGGAGCTGGGGGGGTTGTTGGGGTGGTTTGGACATGTAGAGAGAATGGAACGAGACAGAGTGACTTCGGGGTGTATAAATCTGTAGTGGGGGGAAGGCGGGGTAGGGGTGGGCCCTGGGAAAAGGTTGGAGGAGGGGGTAAAGGAAGGGGGGGGCGGTTTTCCAGCAAGCATGTGTGACGTATTTGATGGGAGTGAATGGGGCATAGGGTTTTTTAATACTTGACGTGCTGTTGGAGTGTGAGAAAAGTAACTTTTTGAAGGATTCGGGAAACCGGCGGCCGGACTTGAGTTCTGGAGAGGGGAAAGTACAGTGCCGGCACTCTGAAGGAGGGGTAAATGTTGCAGTTTATCTTTTATTAAAGCACCCCTTTTGGCAAGACGGGTGGTGAATGATGATGAAATTTTTTTTTTTTGGGCCACCCCGCCTTGGTGGGGAAACGGCCGATGTTTAATAAAAAAAAAAAATATATATATATCTGCCGATTAGGGAAACCTCGCTTTTTGGCAACGGCAACGCTCACCTTGCCGTATAAGACAAGTGAAAAAATTTAAAAACCCCAAAATCATTTGAAAATAACGAAAAAAAATATTTCATTGTGTTTGTTTATTATTATATTAATGTTAACGTATCTAAAATATATTTAGTTGGATTAGGCTAAATTAAATTGGGGTTTTGTAATAAGGTTAGGTAGGTTTTCAAAGTTTCTCTTGGTACAAAATTAAAAATTCTTACATTAACATAAATAAAAAAAAAATACATCTTTAAACGTATGAAAAATTTTAGAAAGGTCTTAATTTTAAATGAGTTCTTGCTAATTAAGTTTTACCTAATGGGCCCGACATATATATATATATATATATATATATATATATATATATATATATATATATATATAATATAGGTGTATTTGCGGCAGGGCGACGGCTGCCCAAACCGGGACTTCATGGTCTGGTGTCACACATCAGAAGGAAGTATGCTAGACATGAGGAGGTTGACATCATAAAGAAAGCCTCGCCCGCCGTTGCCCAGCTCACGGAACCCCGTCAGGGTCTGACGGAATCAAAGCGTCCTGATGGAGCCACCATGCTACCCTGGAAGGATGGTAAGCATTGCGGGACTACACCTGTGCTCCCAAATTGGCGACACCCCACCCCTTAGCCAAAGGGGGTGGAGCTGCCAGCCACGGGAGCCCCAAAAGCCCCGCAAATATGAAGCCCTTTCCCCTCTTGCTATAACCACCCCAAATGGGTCGGAACCCGGACATGGGGCAAGGGGGCTCTAAAGTTTCTAAAAGGATGGGTGGAAAACTATCATGAAACCAAGGACCCGGGCGACCATTTTCCCTCTTTCGAGACTCAGTGTTGCGTCCAGGAAAATGCCTGCAGATTCTGGGCACGGGCCCCTGGGGGGGGAAAGTTGGACGAAATTTGACATGTGCCTGAGTTTCTTGTTGTTTTACCCCCCATTTTATTTTGTCTTGACATAAAGTTTGAAAAAAAAAAAAGAGGGGGTGGTAGGGAAGTGAAATATTCAAATGGCTTCAGAAAGAAATCTAAATATTCTTCCTTAAGCTTTTTTTCCCCTTCTCTGAGGCAATGGGTCACACAATTGACACCAAAGGGGGACCCAAACCTTTTATATATTTTATATGTATATATTATATATATATATATATATATATATATATATATATATATATATATATATATATATATATATATATATATATATATATATATATATATATATATATATATATATATATATATATATATATATATATATATTTATTTTTAATTTTTTTAATTATAATAATTGTAGATGGGGTTTTTTTGGGGGAATAATCTGCCCATTCATAAACTCTAATTAATAATAATCGTTATTTTTTGAATATCTTTTTCTCTTGCATAGTTAAGTGCCATACACATTCTTCCACATAAAAAACATCTCCACACACGAGTCATACGTACATTAGGAACTATCACACACACCCAGAAATAATTGAACAAATAGGGGGAGGCTCGCGGCTATACGAAAAGGACAAATAAAAAAGCCAAGTCTGCCCCAAAGCTGTTGTATATCCACATCAGGGGGAAGACAACAGTCAAGGCCAGGTAATCAGGCTGAGGAAGGAAGGGTTAACGAAATGATCGATAATTTTTAAGGATCAACATTAGTTTTAAAAAAGTGGGACAGGAAGCCCTGGAAACCAGAATAGTGGGTTACACCGCAAGGGATACACCAGCAATGCTGGACGAAATACACACAAACGAGGGGGGGGGGAAATTGCCAAGTGAACTAGATACCTCAAAGGGGTGGGCCAGACAATATTTCTTTGGTGTTAGAGGGTAGAGCTCGTTGTGATAAAACAATCTTCAAAAATCCATTAAAACGGGAAAGCTACCTGAGATGTGGAAGTGTACAACCCCCGTGGCCTGATCGAAAAACTCTCGCTTCACATGGGGGGGTCTGCGTTCGATTCCCAGCTCGGTAGAAACATTGGGCGTGTTTCTTTACCCCCGGTTGTCTATGTTCCCCATCAGTAAAATGGGTACTTGGGAGTTAGTCGACTGGTGTGGGTCGCATCTGGACAAGGACTATTTGCCCAAATGCTCTGCATAACAAGGGACTTTCTATATAGTAGTATGTCATTGATTCAGCCCAGGCCATACCTTGGCCCTTTACTTGTAGTAAATAAAGATATTATTATTATTATATGTAGTCACAGTTTTTAAAAAGGGGGTTTGACATGAGACATTAAAAATACATACCCGTGTCTCTGACATGTATGGTATGCAAACTATAATAATAATAATGGCATACTACAAATAAAAGCTGGTTGTTATGCAGAGCATTTTGGGAAATTAGGTCAATTTTTTCCAGGGGTCGCCCACCATCGACTAACCAGGTACCCAACTGATTGGTGAAAAAACCTGGGAAAAAAACCCGCCCATTTTCAACCCTCGCGAAATCGAATCCGGACCGTGTGAAGCAAGGCTTTTTCCCCAGGCGGGGGCCACCTGGAGAAAGATTATCGGGGGAGTGTGAGGGGCTAGAAAGAAACCATCTTATACCGCAACCAGCACGGTTTCAGGGGAAGGGGGAAAACCCGTGTCCAAACCCTGAAGTTTTACAACAAGGTAACAGAAGTAAGGCAAGAGAGGGGATTGAGAGAGAGATTGCATTTTCTTGGACTGCAAGAAGGCCTTAGACACATTTCCCCTAAAGGGTTAGTGCAAAGCTAGAGGAACAGGCATGCATAATAGGAAAGGTACTGTTAATGGATCAGAGAATCCTGACATGGAGGAAACAACGATTCATGGTACGTGATGAGGTGTCAAAGTGGGCGTCTGTGACGATCGGGCTCCACTGGGGTCAGTACTAGGACTGGTGTTTTTTTCTGTTTTGGAATGACATGCCGGAAGGGATAGACTCAGAAGTGTCCCTGTTTGCAGATAATTTGATTAATGAGGATAATTAAACCAGGATGAGAATCAGACGGGACTAGGGACCTGGACAGGCTGCAAGCCTGGTCCAGCAACTGGCTCCTAGAATTTAACCCCACCAAATGCAAAGTCACGAATGTCGGGCAAGGTCAAGAAGACCACAGAGAGATTACAGGCTAGGGGCAAAGACTGGAAACCTCACTAAAGAAAAGAATCTTGAAGTGAGTATAATACCGAGCACTTTTCCCTGACACTTATCGACCAGATAATTGGTGAAGCATAGGGGTGCCTGGCAAACCTGAAAAATAGCGTTCCCGACACCACAAAAAGGAATCTTCTTTTGAGCTCAGCTGTACTGAGCGTGTTATCCTGGTGCAAGGATGATGGGCCAGTGGAGAGAGTGAAGCATACTTTTTTAGTTCTCACAGGGCTGGGTATGGGAATGAAAGGATCGAGTCCTGGCTACGCTGCAGTTCTGTTAATGATTTAACCCTTTTTTTCGTGTTTTCTACTATTTATAATATTATATATATATATAATATATATATATATATATATATATATATATATATATATATATATATATATATATATATATATATATCACAAGCACAGGTGGACAGACAGGATTTTTCCAGAGATGGGCACAGCAACAAGGGGTCGAAATTTTGAAAGTTGAAGGCTCAGATGAGTCACAGAGAGAGATGTTAGGAAGTATTTCTTCAGTCAGGTTGTAAAGGAAGGGGAAAATATTTGGAAAAAGTAATGTAGTGGTTGAATCCATATATAGGCTTTCAGGGAGTGACCTAGTAGCGCCTTTAAAAGAAACAGGGCCAGAAGCTAGGGCTAAACCCCTGCAACTAGAATTAGGTGAGTACAGTTGGGATCTTTTTTCCGAAACTTTTCCCGGAGATAAAAGATGATGTAATCAGTCCGTCCCCTGAAGACAGTTTTGAGGTGGTCGGGTTCTCAGCCTGGAGAAGAGTTCTGTTCCATAGTCTGGAACAGTGTGAAGCTAGTACAAATTGGTGACTTATATACTGTCATGGTGAGGTGGAGAAAATATTGATGACAGAAGAGACAGGGAGCACTAGTATTAGTAAAATGGTATTACTCACTTATCAACACTTTTCAGGCAATATTACACACTGCAGCACACACCGAGCACTTCCTCACCCAACACAAAAATAATCACAGCCCTGAAAAAGTCATTCATCTATCATCATTCTATCAATTAGAAACCTACTAGGAGGGTATATAATCAAACCATTATCACTTGTATCTCCTTGTCAGGCAATAAAATTATCAAAAATTTCCCCTGTACCAAAAGATACCCTTGTGTTGCAGTGTCTGATAATGTTGCATTTATGATAATGGCATACAATACTAACTAGTTGATAGGATGGGAATTTAACAGATGGGTATCTTTAAAGATACCTAACTGTTTTTCACATGTGTCTTAATTATCATGTTCCCTTTAACTAACATATTGGCTAGCACTTGACTTAGAGGAATATATAGATTTTAAAACCTTCATTAACCAGGAAGATTCGTAGCCTGAGATTGAGGTGGTTCCCCTGGTGTTATCACCATCATCGGGTCAGCTCAAACTTGGCAAGTCTTCCTTTTTATATTAAGAACTGAAGAATGGAGAAAAATTTTTTCATGTCTACATTGACCAGGAACACTATATTCCAATTTTTTAGCATCTGCATCTTTTGCAAGAAATATTTCAGAACCAGGAAAGGATGCAGATGAATGGTTCAGAAAAACCAACAAGTTATAAATTAGACACATATGCAACACTTGGGTTTTCTTTATTGAGGATGAACCCCAAATGTTACATATTTTCATTTACCATGAGAATTGCTTAAGCAGTAAAATTCAGGCTGGAGTATATACCACTGGTGTTGGAGTGCAGTTATTAATGGTATTTGTTACTGTGGTCTTCCTAGGTTATTTGAACTCAAATCTTCACCTCTGCTTCACCATGAATTAATTAACATTACACTTCAACCTGTTTTTCGTCACCTTCACCTGTTGTTCACCTAATGTCTAGGGTTCTCTTGTTCTCACTTCTTATTTCCTTTCATATTGTCACCTGTTGTTCACCTTGTATCTTTATTCACTTTACACCTTCACAAGTATTACATCCTTTATCATCATGTTTCTCCCTTTTATCAGACCATGTTTCTATGTGTAGTGCATTATCAAGTCATTCGTCGTTCTGTGTTGTTTCACAAAGTCAAGTTTCAGTCTATGTAGAGCCACATTACATGTTTCACTCTGTGATGAGCTTCGACAAGATAAGTTTCACTTTTTGTAGAGATTCACGTCATATTAAATTACATTTGGGTCTGTCTACACCTTCATCAAGTAGTGTATCGCTGTGAAGGGCTGTTTTAAACAGTATATTACTATAGAGAGCTTTACAGTCTTGTTTATTTCTGTAACAGAGAATTATCAAGTAATGCTTCATTCATTGTGAAAATCATGAACCTGAGATGTGAGTTTGGCTATGTATGATAATTGTACTTATGTGTACCTGTACCTAAATACAATTACTATAAACACTACATGGGCGAACTAGTGGTTGTGGTAAGGGTGTGAGTTATTCACACTGCCCAAACCATACCCACCCTGTGGAGTGGTAGTCAGAACATTACAGAGGCACATAATGGGTCAGGAGATGGGCCGCAAATTTTGAGAGCTGAACAAATTACAGTGGTAATGAACTATTTACATCTCTTTTTTATCTACTTACAGTCGTATTGAGTTATTTATGCAGACATGAATTAGGTCACACAAAAACACACACCCTGGCAAACTGGCACCTGGCCCTGCCAAACCTGAGAATAGCGTTCCGATACCTCAGTAGGAATCGTTCAAGTCTGTACACCATGTACATCAGGCCCATACTGGAGTATGCGCACCAGTTTCGAACCCACACCTGGTCAAGCATTTCAAGAAATGAAAGAAAGTGCAAGGTTTGCAACAAGGCTAGTTCCAGAGCTAAGGGAATGTCTAACGAAGAAGGTTAAGGGAAATCAGCTGAGACACTGGAGGAGAGGAAGGTTAGGGAAGACATGATAACGGCATACAAAATACTGCGAGGAATTGACAAGGTGGACAGAGACAGGATGTTCCAGAGATGGGACACAGAAACAAGGGGTAACAAATGGAAGTTGAAGACTCAGATGAGTCAAAGGGATGTTAGGAAGTATTTATTTAGTCATGGAGTTGCTAGGAAGTGGACAAGTCTGGCAAGTGATATAGTGGAGGCAGGAACCATACATAGTTTCAAGACAAGGTATGATAAAGCTCATGGCGCAGGGAGAGAGAACCTAGTAGTGATCAATGAAGAGGTGGGGCCAGGAGCTATGTATCGACCCCTGCAACCACAAATAGGTGAGTACACATAAAAGTGGTAATGCTTTAAGTACAGTGAGCAAAGTCAGGATATTTTTCCAGAATGGTTTGTTATATACCACTGTGGATAAAATACTCTGACATTTCTTGAACATTTCTGAGTGAGTTGACTCTGAATTCATTAAATTTATCCAGTACATCAAGACTCAAGGTGTGACAATAGTCTATCTAGCAAAGATTACATTTTGTTTGGTTTACATCTGGTGGTGGTGATTTAACCTGCCAAATATAATGGTAACCAGTCGGAGCCGGGCGGTAGTGACATCCAGAGTCTGCTTATATTGTTGGATGTGCCATAGACATGTGGCTCCTCCTGCATGATAGAATGATGATAGATGGACTGACTGGTGTCAACGACTGTGATCATTTTCGTGCTGGGTGAGGTAGTGACCGGATGTGTGTGCTACAGTGTGTAATATTGCCTGACAGGTGTTGATGTACTGAGTAATATTACGTAGGAAGTGTTACTGATATAACAATGAAACTAAAGATGATTTATAACACCTATTATTTTATTTTAGATTTATGTTAATATGTTGTAGAGATACAAACTTGAAATAAAAATAATTTACACTGGAATGTTTACATCTAGTGAGGGGCTCTTGATCCACGGAATTGGATCTGTGTTCTACTTCCTAAACTGAGCCTAGATGCTTTCCATCCCTCATCACAGGCTCTGTATAATCCCACAGGTTCAGTGCTCCCCAATAATAATGCCATGTTTCAGAAATTAATATATTCTTGATGTTAGTCAAAAGTCAAATTGCAACCTTTACAAAGTAAATGGGACACAGGCGTATTTTTTTTGAGACAATAATTCTGGTTATTGTGTATATAAATAAATAATAATATTTATCCTAGGTAGTAATTCTGGCTTGTAGCAAAAAAAAAGAGTTGGATCAAGTTTATTTAATGATGACCTAGTGATGTATTGATAAATGAGGTGATGAGAGTGGAGGGAGGACGCAAGATGTATGTTCCGAGGGTTGACGTTAGCGCCCATGAAGGAATTATTAGGGACAGCCAATATTTAATTGTATTAGTGGGTAGTATGGGAATGTTGACAATTTGTAGATGATAAAGACAAACAACAATTGGAAACCTAATAAAGTCTGATAGATCTTACTGATACATAATATTCCTTCACAGGTCAGTGCCTCCTTATCTGGCAGGTGATCGAATACAATAATTGATTTACAATCATTGTTGTAAGAAGACAGATCTTGAGGATGGAGTGACATGCAGGATATTAGTAATGTTCTTGTTTTCCATTATAAGTAAGATTGGGGCAGTTAACTCACAACAGTAATAATAATAATAATAATATCTTTATTTACTACAAGTACATGTACAAGGTTGTGAGGGAAAAGTAGTGTAAATAGGGTTACAGTTGTTGAGTCAGACGGGAGTATCATTAACTAGTTACAGCCCGCACTAACATCTAGCGGGCTGGGGCAAAACTCTGGTTCCCGGTTGTCTGTTGAGGGTTTTACTTTCTACTCCTGGTAGTATGACTCTTACCTGGTGTCGGTTGGGAGTGGAAAGTCACTTCACCTTCACTCTTCTCCGGATCAGCTCTGCTCCTGGACTGGTTTCCCAGGATAGACGCTAGACAGTGAGCAAGATTTCCTTGGACTTACGGGAATTCACAGCAATTCCTCAGAGTCAAGTTCTCTAACTTGCGGGCATTAGAGGGTGTTGTGTTAAGGATCTCACCTTCTGACATCTGCAGTGTGGTGCTGCAACTTCTTGGTCGCAGGAGACAATAACATCAGAGATTTACCATCTACTCCGCAGTCTTAACATCAACCGGGAGGAGACCAACATCATTTCTCCAACATCTAGTCATTGCATACTCCTGACTCACCAACAGACCAGAAACACATCGGCCACTCTTTTTTTTATATATTTAATTTTAAGTAAAATCCAAAACACTATCTTTATTCAATATCCTCTGTTTATTTATTTATCATTTATTTTTCCATCAATTTTTTGTTCAGGTGGAAGGCGTTCCCCTTACAAAGGTATACAGACCTAGCTGACATCAGTGACATACTACTATATAGAAAGCCTCATGTTATGCAGAGCATTTCCGGCAAGTTATGTCAGTTTTGTCCCAGGATGCGACCCACACTAGTCAACTATCTCCCAGGTACCCATTTTACTGATGGGTGAACATAGACAACCGGTGTAATGAAACACGGCCAATGTTTTCACTCTCGCCGGGAATCGAACCAGGACACTCACCATGTGAAGCAAGAACTTTTCCCACATAGCTAATGAGCACATTATTGCTAAGTGTCAATTGTATCAACACTTGAAAATCATTTATTGGTGCGGCTAATGATAAGTTGTACAGAGAGACTTGTGGAATATTATTACCCGAAATGCATTGCATACTAATGTCTATCTTGTGTGCCTACCAATGTTATATTTCATGCAAACTACATTATTTTGTACTGTATAAATAAATAAAAATATTTGTATAGTTCAGCCGAATATCAGGTAATCTTGCTTGTCCAGTACCCACGAGTCTACACCAGGGTTTGGTAGGACGTTATAGTGGCCAGTCACACCAGTTATATAAGTATATATTTCATTAACTGCAGCGAGGTTACAGTGAAGTGTAAAGTTATAGTTCTGATTTGTAAAGTTAATCTGTAATTACTATCAGAAGCTATTTTTATCAGTATACCCAGACTGCCGTTAACATGCATAGCCTCACACTGTAAGATAACTGAGGCATTTGTTGACCTAGCAAGTTGTTGAAAATATCAAACGGAAATCGTTTTCCCAAATATAACTTGTGTGGATTTAATATTGAGTTATTTAATAACTGATTTCTAAACTTACTATAGTAATATGCAATAAATTTGTATTATCAAACGCTTGGAAGGGTCAAGTGGAAGTTATATATGTATTCACCTATATGTGTTTGCACAGGTCTAGGCATAGTTCCTGGCCCAGCCTCTTCGCTGGTAGGTACTAGGTCCACTCTTTCACTGCTCCAAGAGCTTTACCATACCTCTTCTGTGTGTGTGTGTGTGTGTGTACTCACCCATTTGTGATTGCAAGGGTCGAGTCATAGCTGATGGCCCCCGCCATCCTCTCTTCCTGCTCCATGAGCTTTATCAAACCTCGTCTTAAAGCTATGTATGGTTCCTGCCTCCATTACGTCACTTGCCAGACTATTCCACTTCCTGACAACTCGGTGACTAAATAAATACTTCCTAACTTCCTAACTCTCTCTTCCTGCTCCATGAGCTTTATCAAACCTCGTCTTAAAGCTATGTATGGTTCCTGCCTCCATTACGTCACTTGCCAGACTATTCCACTTCCTGACAACTCGGTGACTAAAGAAATACTTCCTAACATCCCTTTGATTCATCTGAGTCTTCATCTTCCATTGTGGCCCCTTGTTTATGTGTCCCATCTCTGGAACATCCTGTCTCTGTCCACCTTATCAATTTCTCACAATATTTTTATGTCGTTATCATGTCTTCCCTAACCTTCCTGTCTTCCAGTGTCATCAGACCAATTTCTCTTAACCTTTCTTCGTCAGATCTGCCTGTGTTTAACACCGAAATTCACACAACCATTTAATCAACTATAGAAACACAAGTTTTATCACCAGAGAAGACAACACTCAATACCAAATAATCCTGGAATCATCACCTATCTGTATATCTAACAACTTCAACCAAAACAGCTCCTTCTATAACATAGCTGAACCCCTTGCCAAGAAACTTCTTCATCGTTATCCCACATAACTACATACGCACCCGCCAGTCCCATGCAGGTCCTCATCATGCCCAACCTACCCAGCATTCTCCACCTGACTCCATACTATACCATACCTTTCACCCAGGTAGATCTGTTTGTGGCTTGATAAAGTCCACTATGTGGGCGAAACGTTGTCAATAACGGATCACATTATTACTGCTTATGTATTTATTTTTCCATTGTGTAGGTATTTTATACCATTTATATCCATGGAGCATGAGTGTTCCATAACTTTACTGGACATTTTTCTATCCCTATGCTGCACTTTCTACAAGAGTGATGGACTGAACCCATCGATTCCAGGCTGAGGGACTGATTACCTCAAACTCCTCCTCTCCTTACACCTTCCTGCTTTGTATTGGACTTATGAAGCCACTGTGTGGCGAAACGTTTCTTCAATAAAGTTTCCCATATATTGCATAAGTGTCTCAATTTTCAACCTTTTTAGGGTTATTCTTGAACTCTTCTCTTTTTGAGCAATAGTGCCTTGCCTTTGCTCTTTTTATAAGCCTCTGCAGTTTGTCCCTCACCCATTGGAATTCATTTAGCGCTGCAATATCCTGTCTGTTTGCCTTAAATCTTTTTAGTAACTGGTCTCTGAATTTCATATTATCTAATATCTCAGTAGTCATCCAGGGTTCAGTTCATCGTTTAATCGTAACCTCTTTAACTGGTGCAGTATTATCAAGGATGGCAGTGAACATTGTTTTGAATTTTTCATAGGCATCATTTACTTCCGTGCAACTTATCACTGACCAGTCACAATTGTGAACCCTATTTACCAGTGTTTCTTCACTGAAGTTTCTAGTTGACCTTATTTTCATTGTCCTGTGTAGGCCTATATGGAAAATATTTTGGGTACTTGCCCTCAAGGTTCCTCATTTACTTGATGCTAGAGAACATTGCAAAGGTAAATACACCCGCGAGACTTGTACACATCAATACTAAGGCTATAGTCACTATATCAAAAGTCCCCGAAACGTACATTTGGGCCTCGAATACAAGTGAGGTAGCGACTGCTAGTCCAATACAGAGGAGTAGAGAAACTAGGTAGTACTTGTAGTTATCACGACCGATGCAATTGGCCAAAGGTGGACAGTGGTCGAGGCTGTCCCACACACATGCCTGACACATAAAGCAGTGTTATGCAACGGGAGGAATATTTAATTTACATTTTTCACAATAACTCCAGTTTTCATCTTCATTTATTTGATCCTGTATGACCACTTTTCCCGGGTTTGTAAACATGGTTATGTATACATAGCCCATAGTCACAACTTACAAAAAAATCATCATCAGCTGGAAAGGTAATGAGTAACTTTCATATATAGATGGAATTCTCTTGTACAGGATGGTATGAGAAAAAGAGAAAAACAAAACTAATGGTATTGGTACCATCATAATCTTGTTGATTATCAACCATACTGGAATTTGGTCTGGAGGCATAGTCTGGGATCCGCCACTATCACACAGATGTTGAGAGTTGCCAGCATATTGTGAACCTTGAGACTGGCCTGGATCCACAGTCCATTTTGGACATTCATCATATCCGACCGGACCCTGAGTCTACTGTGGACCGTTATCAAAGTTAACTGGACCCTCAGTCAATTATGGACTATCATCAATCCTGACTGGATCCACAGTCGTCCTGACAGGACCAGACTCCACTGGGTCTTCAGTGTAAATGGTGTCTTAAGGACAGGGAACTGGCTTGGGAGGTACAGAGAACTGAAGAGTTGCATTAACCACGTCTTCTTGGGAATGTAAATAAAGGCACGTCTCTCCCCTGGCCAGTCTCTCATACAGAGAGCCAATTGTAAAAGTACACTTGCCTGCCTTTTTTCGCCCTTGCATGATTTTCAGTTTTATTTCTTCTTTATCTTTGCCATGAAGGTTTATCTCATTGTTATTATCGTTTTCATTGAATAACTGGTATAAACACCTTAAACTTGGATCTTACTCGCAAGGCATTGACTTGAGATCCAACAATTAACGATAGAAGGGTCGGCTCCAGAAGCTTCTCTTACTACAAGTCAGTGCAGTGGGAAGTTTATCATAATCAGGGTTTAACCAAACTTTCAGAGATTTTAGTTATAGTCTGACTGACCGGACTGAACCCTCAGTCTGGACTGATAGTCCATTTGGCATTGTTGTCCGACCCACACAATCAGTCACTTCGGAGCGTAAGTCGGAACTGAATTATTAGTCTATTAGGATGATACGTTACCATTTTGATCTTCATTGACTGGTGCCAAAACTGGTTGTAAGGGAAGACACAAGACCAATTCAGCGGCGAAGAGGTCCAAGGCAACAGGGAAGCTGATGATCTTGTTCCCTTCACACAGCAACCTTTCCAGCTGCCTGAGAGGGATACTCACTTTAGTCATACATGTCCATCCTCTCATAATATTCACTTCTACACATTATTCGGCATTACCTTCAAGGTGAATAACACTCTTCGGGTCGTCGAGAGGGAAGCATTATTACACCTGGAAGCCCCTCAACAAAGGGACAGGGGGAAGGAAATGTTATGAAAAATCAAGAGCCCTTTGCATCAAGGGACAAGACAACCAGCCTTCATAACCAATAGTTATTCTATTAGGTAGTAAAACTGTCAGTTGTGGTGGTAGTGTTGATGCTGGTGGTGGTAGTAGAACTGTCAGTGGTGGTGGTAGTGGTGATCCTGGTGGTGGTAGTAGTATTGTCCGGGGTGATGGTAGTGTTGATGCTGGTGGTGGTAGTGGTGATGTTGGTGTTGGTAGTGTTGATGCTGGTGGTGGTAGTGTAGATGCTGGTGGTGGTAGTAGAACTGTCAGCAGTGGAGGTATTGTTGATGCTGGTGGTGGTAGTAGTACTGTCAGTGGTGTTGGTACTGTTGATGCTGGTGGTGGTAGTAGTACTGTCAGTGGTGGTGGTAGTGTTGATGCTGGTGGTGGTAGTGGTGATGCTGGTGGTGGTAGTAGCACTGTCAGGAGTGATGGTAGTGGTGATGCTTGTGGTGGTAGCAGTACTGTCAGGGGTGGTGGTAGTGGTGATGCTGGTGATGGTAGTGATTATGCTGGTGGTGGTAGTAGTAGTACTGTCAGGGGTGGTGGTAATGTTGATGTTGGTGGTGGTAGTATTGATGCTGGTGGTGGTAGTGATGATGGTGGTGGTGGTAGTAGTACTGTCAGTGGGAGGTGGTAGTGCTGATGGTGGTGGTAGTGTTGATGCTGGTGGTGGTGGTAGTGATGATGGTGGTGGTAGTGTTGATGCTGGTGGTGGAAGTGGTGATTCTGATGGTGGAAGTGGTGATTCTGGTGGTGGTACTAGTACTGTCAGTGGTAGTGGTAGTGGTGGTATTGATGATGATGCTGGTGATAGTATGGGGTGTGATGATGATGGTGGTGGTAGTAGTGGTAGTGATGATGATGGTGGTGAGAGTGATGATGGTGGTGGTAGTGATGATGATAGTGGTGATAGTGATGATGGTGGTGGTAGTGATGATAGTGGTGGTGGTGGTAGTGATGATGGTGATGGTAGTGGTGATGCTTCTGGTGGTAGTAGTACTGTCAGTGGTTGTGGTAGTGATGCTGGTGGTGGTAGTAGTACTGTCAGTGTAGGTGGTAGTGATGATGCTGGTGGTGTTAGTAGAACTGTCAGAGGTGGTGGTAGTGTTGATGCTGGTGGTGGTAGTAGCACTGTCAAGGGTGGTGGTAGTGTTGATGCTGGTTGTGGTAGTATTACTGTCAGTGATGGTGGTAGTGTTGATGCTGGTGGTGGTAGTGGTGATGCTGGTGGTGGTGGTAGTAGTACTGTCCAGGGTGATCGTAGTGTTGATGCTGGTGGTGGTAGTAGAACTGTCAGAGGTGGTGGTAGTGTTGATGATGGTGGTGGTAGTAAAACTGTCAGTTGCGGTGGTAGTGTTGATGCTGGTGGTGGTAGTGGTGATGCTGGTGGTGGTGGTAGTATTGTCCGGGGTGATGGTAGTGTTGATGCTGGTGGTGGTAGTGGTGATGTTGGTGTTGGTAGTGTTGATGCTGGTGGTGGTAGTGTAGATGCTGGTGGTGGTAGTAGAACTGTCAGCAGTGGAGGTATTGTTGATGCTGGTGGTGGTAGTAGAACTGTCAGTGGTGGTGGTAGTGTTGATGCTGGTGGTGGTAGTAGTACTGTTAGTGGTGGTGGTAGTGGTGATGCTGGTGGTGGTAGTAGTACTGTTAGTGGTGGTGGTAGTGGTGATGCTGGTGATGGTAGTAGAACTGTCAGTGGTGGTGGAAGTGGTGATGCTGGTGGTGGTAGTAGTATTGTCCGGAGTGATGGTAGTGTTGATGCTGGTGGTGGTAGTGGTGATGTTGGTGGTGGTTGTGTTGATGCTGGTGGTGGTAGTGTTGATGCTGGTGGTGGTAGTAGAACTGTCAGTGGTAGTAGTAGTGTTGATGCTGGTGGTGGTAGTGGTGATGCTGGTGGTGGTAGTAGTACTTTCAGGGGTGGTGGTAGTGGTGATGCTGGTGGTGGTAGTAGTACTGTCAGTGGTAGTAGTAGTGTTGATGCTGGTGGTGGTAGTGGTGATGCTGGTGGTGGTAGTAGTACTTTCAGGGGTGGTGGTAGTGGTGATGCTGGTGGTGGTAGTAATGATGCTGTTGGTGGTAGTAGTACTGTAGGGGTGGTGGTAGTGTTGATGCTGGTGGTGGTAGTGGTGATGCTGGTGGTGGTAGTGGTGATGCTGGTGGTGGTAGTGTTAATGCTGGTGGTGGTAGTGGTGATGCTCTATTGCGCCCCTTGAACTGGGCCTCAATGTATATAATGTATATTTCCATTTTCTATAATTTTATATTGCTAATATTCTCGATTATAGCTAAATCGTTAATATTTTGCTTTATATTATTATTAGACTATTATTTAACTTAGCTATATATATTAGATAGGATATTATATTTTATGTTGTGCTTGAGAGTGTGTAGTAACTGCCTTGGTGTTGGCAAACGACTGTTATGCTGCCGGCGTCTAGTTGCGGGGGAGAGTCAGTCTCTGGACACACCTGAGCTGGGTGGTGGTTCCTCTTTCATCTCTCTCTCTGGCCTGCTGCCCTCGTCGAGTCAACACCTCACTCCATTTCTTCTTGTTTTCTCGACATTAGACTCTGTTGGGTAGAGTATGCATTTGTGGGTGAGGCGAATCATACTTCTCAGGACTCTGTGTGACTCTGTTCACAGAGAATAGACTAGACAGTGTTTTTTCGACTTTGTTCTGGGTTGTGTGTCACATTGACACTCTTTGATAACTCAGGTCTCAAGCTATAGCTCTGGACCTACTTCGATAAGGCATCTGTGCACCGCCACAGTTTGGGATTGTTTATGCTGAACCTAGTTTCAGTTGAAAGGGAGTTTTATGACTGTTTTGGAAGATCTACTGATGGTCCCCCGTTAGGGTCGATTTTCTATCTCCTTGTTCCTGATGCTGTGTTGCTGTTGCCTGTTATAGTGCTGTTCTGCGAAGTGGTCATTTTACTAGACAATCAAGCTGTTCTGGTTGTCAATTTGTTAGTACAGCTAGCTTATGAGAAGTTGTTCTGTCGTACACTGGTTGAGTCGAGTCATAGTTACCGGGAGCACACTCGTACACACATTTATTATTATTTGTATATATTATTGTATTACTGAAATTGTACCTGATGGTACTTCTGAGTCATTTATATATATATATATATATATATATATATATATATATATATATATATATATGTGCCCTCAGCACAGACTTATTGTATATGAGAAGTGTAGGAGCTACCCTCCTAATTATCTAATTGATATCTTAATTAATTATCTTTATATTTGATTTACTTTGTTTACTCCCTAGATTTTCTCACTTTGTTAATAAATCTTTTAAATCATTTACTTTGGTTAGTACCCTATCAGTTGCAATCCCCTTAATCTATATAACATGTCGGATAACTGAACCAGGATACTGACTTTGTTGCAAAAGCCCAGTAACAGGCTGGATGCTAGAAGGGCTTTCCTTTCTAGTGTTAATAGATATCGTGTCATTTTTTAACAAATGGGGGCCCATCCGGGATGTTCTTGATCCAAGGTGTTGGATGAATTGTCCAGTTTGCCATACTAGTAACTATATGGTCAAACACTGAGTAATTTCTTAATCTGAAGACTAGGAGTTTGGTCTTGTACAACATCATAGGGGATGTATGTACCTGCCCGAGTCTCTTGATCGAAGGAGATGGAAATACTGTTAATGAGCTCTAGCTCTAAGACAACCAACACTAGTATAACTTGTAAAGTAAATTCTTATATTAGGATTCTAGCTTCCCATAATCACTCTCTCATATTGTACTTATTTTTGTGATGTATGATAAGGTGAAAAAGTTAATTGATACTCTGACTTTGTCTAAGTTACGTACTTTAAAGCTTCAGACTTGTTGGCAGGTAGCCAAGTATCTGGGTGTGACGTACAACCGTAGTTACACCGCAGTAACAGTCAGAGCATTAATTAAAGATCTGTTGTTTCCTGATAATACAGAGTTTAATTCAGAATCAGAGTCAGAGAGCTTAGTGTCACAATTAGGAAGTATGTCGCTAATTGATGACGTAGAAAAGAGAGCAACTCAGACAGAGGTTTCTGAGCCTAGTGTTACTGCTCAGTTCTCTCTCACTCACTCCTGTCTGCCTCAGACATTAGTACAGAGTGTAGCTGGAAGTATGACGCAGCCTCATACTAGTACTGTTTATGCTACACCTGTCTCTACTTATACTAGACCAGATCTAGGCTCTATTGGCATGGCTGGACTAGGTGCCCGACCTAGGGTCTATCCAGATAAACCTGTTCATTTACCTACATCTCCTTTGTCCTTTGATCCTATATCTCAGCACAAATAGAGGCACAGAGGAAATTGAAGGAGGAAGAGTTCCATAGAGAAACTGTTCGTTTCCATAGACAACAGAGTATTAGATCTGATCAGCCTAGTAGTACTACAGAGGATACATTTAACGTGCAGAAAGCTGCATCGATGGTCCCTAAGTTTTTTGAGACAGACCTGAACACGTATTTTGATGTGTTCGAGAATCAAGCACGTGCCATGAATTGGCCACGTAAACATTGGGCTACACTGTTGCACACAGCTTTGACTGGCAGAGCTCAGACATATACTGCTGCTTTGCCATTTGTCAAATACGTTGACTATGCCACAGTCAAAGAAACCATTCTTGAGACATATAATTTGTTACCTGTAAGTTACCAACGTGTATTTCGTACGTTACAACGACGACAGGGTCAAATTTGTGTGGAGTTTGCCCGGGAGAAAAAGCTTGCATTTGAGAGGTGGTGTCGAGCCTCCCATTGCCAGACTTATGACACTCTCGTTCAGTTGATACTTCACGAGGAGTTCAACAACTGTATGTCTGCTGATGTACAGGAATATCTGATTGACCACTCTCCCACAGATATTCTAGAGACTGCCGCATTAGCTGACAACTATGAAATTTTCACACAATTGTACGTACTAAAATTGAGAGAAAAAAGGTAACTAAAAAATGTCCTAGTAATTGGCAAAACAAATCTGCTGATCAGTGCCGGCCTAAAACTGCTACTGTTACTGCTCGTACCTTCACCAGGAACCCTGACATTCCTGAATCTGTCTCTGTAGCTAGACAGAAGTCTAATACTGAGAAGAAGAATGTCAAATGTAACTACTGTCTTAGGAAAGTTCATACTCGAGAATATTGCTTTAAGTTAGAAAGAGATATGAGACAAGATCGTGCGGCTGGCGCCCCCACTCAAGTCGTATCTTCTTCGGTGCAACAAGGGCACCATCCTAGTAATCCTTCTGACTCTCCAGTTTTCGAGAATGTTCCTCAGAATAGATGACTAACATCAGACAAAGTATCTGATGAGAAGATTCAGTCAGCTATGAGTCCTTACTTATCGAGAGGCAAAGTAGGACTTGACGAATCTAAGCTCACTGAGATAATTACTTTCCGAGACACGGGTAGTTATCTTACCTTGTTAAGAGAAGATGTATTGCCTTTAACTAATGATACCTATACCCAGATAGATGTATTGTTAGAAGCCAATGGAGGTGCTGTTATTAAAGTTCCTCTTCACAAAGTGTACCTTGAAACAAGCTATTATTCTGGTTATATGTCAGTTGGTATTTCCAG
Organism: Cherax destructor; assembly: GCA_009830355.1. Lineage (NCBI taxonomy): Eukaryota > Metazoa > Arthropoda > Malacostraca > Decapoda > Parastacidae > Cherax > Cherax destructor. The sequence goes on along the minus strand of WNWK01020403.1, from coordinate 15,223 downwards.
TGGTGAATTTCCTATCAGGTCAGTGGACTTGTTGATAGGAAACGATATCCTTCAGGCTGGTATTTGTAAGGAGCCACTTGTGATTGATAATACCACTGAGGATAATTACGCAATTGAAGCATATAGAGAGAAGCCTATATTATTCCCTCTCAGTGCAATAACTTGTGCTATGTCAAAGATACAACAACAACCATCCTTGTCTCCTGCTGAGTTAGTTGATGATAATGACTTGGGGTTGAATATGTTATTCAGTGATTCTCTGCGGCCAGGATCACTAGCACTGACACCCCCCCTACCTCATCAGCCTAGTCAAGACACAACTGATGTGAAGATTCTAACTCACGACGATTTAATCAAGGATCAGTTTGTTGATCAGTCTTTGGAGAGACTGAGAGATATAGCAGTTACTGAGAGTGAAGCAAAGGATCTCGATAGTTATTATTACAGTAAAGGTGTTGCTGATCATGTGCGACGTTGCCACGTCTGTCAGGTGACAGGCAAACCAGCTCATTACCTAGTACGCACGCCTGGGAAAAGAAAATCTAATCATGTGTACCACATTAATCAGCTCAAGACATACTACGCTAGCCCTCTACCTACTGCTTCTATTCTTCCTAGACCACAGGAAGGAAACGTCAGTCTACCTGACATCTCTAGAGGTATAGAGGTCCGTTTAGAAAATTCAGTGACTCCACAATCACTCGATACTTTTCTAAGTAACCTTGATGCTGATAAAGCAAGTAATGTTAAGAACATGATTTTGCAGTACCCTGAATTGTTTAGTGATGTTCCTAAGCGTTGTACTCTAGGCGTACATGACGTTGATGTACAGGGAGCATAACCTATTAAGCAATCACCATATAGAATGAGTCCAACGAAACATAGAGCATTGAGAGAAGAAGTTGACTTTTTGCTATCTCATGGACTTATTGAACGCAGTAAAAGTCCATGGGCCTCACCGTGTATATTAGTGCCCAAGCCTGACGGTAGTTTCAGGATGTGTACTGATTACAGGAAAGTGAACTCTGTCACCTTGCCTGATGGTTATCCCTTACCTCGCATAGACGACCTGATTGATCGTGTGTCAGGAGCACAGTATGTCAGTCGTTTAGATCTCTTACGAGGATATTATCAAGTCCCGCTTACTGAACGTGCTCAAGAAGTATCTGCCTTCACCATTCAAGATGGATTGTTCAACTATCTCGTCACTCCATTCGGCTTGTGTAATGCTGCTTCGTCATTTCAACGTATTATGAACGAGTTGACCTACGACTTAGACGGAGTAGAAGCCTATCTTGACGATTTAGTGGTGTACAGTGACGAGTGGGAACAACACTTGACACGTCTCAGAGCTTTGTTTGAGAAACTGACACATTATAATTTCACTGTTAACTTGGCTAAGTGTAGTTTTGGTCAAGCCAAGATTACCTATATAGTGTTTTGTATAGGCCAAGGTGAAGTTGCTCCTATTGATGCTAAAGTTCGTGCTATTGCAGCATTTCCAGTACCACAGGATAGGAAGGGTGTGCAAAGATTCCTGGGTATGGCAGGTTATTATCGCAGGTTCTGTCCTAACTTTGCTCAAGTCACTGCTCCTCTCACTGAGCTCACTAGTAGCAAAGTCCAGTTCATCTGGACTCAAGATTGTTCAGACTCATTTACAAGGTTGAAGCGCTTGCTTTCCTCTGCTCCTGTTTTGCAGAGTCCTAACTTCAACCTACCCTTATGTCTGCATATAGATGTGAGTGGTTATGCAGTAGGTGCGGCGCTGCTCCAAAAGTCCACATCTACTGACATATTGCATCCTATCTGCTACTATTCTTCTAAACTCAAACGACATCAGAAAAACTATGCCACTATTGAAAAAGAGGCACTAGCTCTCGTGGTGTCGTTAAAACATTTTGATGTATATGTGGGTACTTCTCCTGTTAAGATAAATGTATTTTCAGACCACAATCCTCTCACCTATATTAACACCATGAAGAGTAAAAATGCTAGGATAATGAGGTGGGCTCTCAGGATCCAGCCTTACTCCATAAGTAATAAACATATTAGTGGTCGATGTAATGTAATTGCTGACGCTCTGTCACGTCCTTAATTATCATTACAACATTTATATTAATGTAAATTTTTTTTTAATTATCATTACAACATTTATATTAATGTAAATTTTTGTGCCCAATATACTATTTTGTTACTTGCTACTTTGATTAATTAAGTAAAGTAACGTAAAATCAATATTGCCCATGTAAATTTATGTATTTATGTCTAATTATAATTTCTTTCCATGTTCTACAGTAGTGTGATTTGTATGTTGTGTGTTGTGAAGGAGATACGGAGAGAAGCTGAGTGTGAGTGTAGTGGTTGGTGGGCGATGTTTGTTGCCGAGCAGACTGCTCCGCGGTGACCCCCCCCCCCACTTCTCTACACTCCTTATTCTCTCAAGCTTCCTCATGCTGTCCAGCCCTTGCTGCTTCACATTCCACTACCACTGTATTAGAGTGGAATGTCGTCTCCTATCACACAAAACTGCTGTTGTATAGTCGTCACCACTATGACCACCACTGTTCGAGCCTCAGATGTCTCTATGCTATATCACCTCTACATCAGTGTATGGACATAACCGTGATTATGCTGATCTACGAAGTTGTATACTACCCTAGTACGAGGGGTATATCTTAGTGATAATGACACTGTAGAAAAGTTTAAGAGTTAAATTCTGAAGGACTCGGAGATCTTGATACTTTGTGACATGTGAAAGACGTTAGTACCTATTATTACTTCTCCTAGTGCGACCGTTTGTCGTGATGGGGGGGTATTGCGCCCCTTGAACTAGGCCTCAATGTATATAATGTATATTTCCATTTTCTATAAATTTTATATTGCGAATATTCTCGATTATAGCTAAATCGTTAATATTTTGCTTTATATTATTATTAGACTATTATTTAACTTAGCTATATATATTAGGTAGGATATTATATTTTATGTTGAGCTTGAGAGTTTGTAGTAACTGCCTTGGTGTTGGCAAACGACTGTTATGCTGCCGGCGTCTAGTTGCGGGGGAGAGTCAGTCTCTGGACACACCTGAGCTGGGTGGTGGTTCCTCTTTCATCTCTCTCTCTGGCCTGCTGCCCTCGTCGAGTCAACACCTCACTCCATTTCTTCTTGTTGTCTCGACATTAGACTCTGTTGGGTAGAGTATGCATTCGTGGGTGAGGCGAATCATACTTATCAGGACTCTGTGTGACTCTGTTCACAGAGAATAGACTAGACAGTGTTTTTTCGACTTTGTTCTGGGTTGTGTGTCACATTGACACTCTTTGATAACTCAGGTCTCAAGCTATAGCTCTGGACCTACTTCGATAAGGCATCTGTGCACCGCCACAGTTTGGGATTGTTTATGCTGAACCTAGTTTCAGTTGAAAGGGAGTTTTATGACTGTTTTGGAGGATCTACTGATGGTCCCCAGTTAGAGTCGATTTTCTATCTCCTTGTACCTGATGCTGTGTTGCTGTTGCCTGTTATAGTGCTGTTCTGCGAAGTGGTCATTTTACTGAACAATCAAGCTGTGCAGTTCAATTTGTTAGTCTGACTAGGCTTATGAGAGATTGTTCTATATGCGTCACTGGGTGAATTCAAGTCATAGTTACCGGGAGCACACTCGTACATTTATTATTATTTGTATATATTATTGTATTACTGACATTGTACCTGATGGTACTTCTGATTAAACATATATATATATATATATATATATATATATATATATATATATGTGCCCTCAGCACAGACTTATTGTATATGAGGCAGTGTAAAGACTGCCCTCCTAATTATCTAATTGATATCTTAATTAATATATATTTGATTTACTTTGCTACTGAATTTTCTCACTTTGTTAATAAATCTTTTCAAATATTTACTTTGGTTTAGTGCCCTATCAGTTGCAATCCCCTTAATCTATATATAACATGTCGGATAACACAGACAGGATACTGACTTTGTTAAAGCCCAGTAACAGGCTGGATGCTAGAAGGGCTTTTTCCTTTCTATTGTTCCCTGGAGATATCTATTGTTAATAGATATCGTGTCTTTTTTAACATCGGTTTTCACCCTGCAGCTGCACCCTCGAGTGCCTTTTTTCCCGCCTCCCTTCTTCTCCTGCCTATCAATATTCTTGAGTATTTTGTATCCTGTTCAAGTCTTCCCTGGTTCTTCTGTCTTCTAATTAGTTAAAAATTCCGTTAAATTTTCTTCGTAGGAAATCCCCCCTCTGCTCTAGAAAAGCCACTTTTCCCAGCACTGCACTTCCTCAATATTCTTAACATGTTTTTGGGGGGAGGTTTCGTACAGGCGCTGCATACTCAAAGACTGGCTTGATGTATGTTTATGAAAACCCTTTGTGCTTTGTCTGGCCAAAATAAATTTTCAAGACGAGCACTGACCCAAAGTTATTGAGCTGTTTAGTCTTTAGTGATATACCAGGCATTATGCCCCAAATTTTGGTCTGCAAACCTCTGTCCCTTTTGTGTGTGTGTTAGTTACCATTTTGTCCTAGGCACATGTCGATTAGACACTAGGCCTGTTGTGTGTGTGTGTATGTGTGTGTGTTTGTGTGTGTGTGTGTGTGTGTGTGTGTGTGTGTGTGTGTGTGTGTGTGTGTGTGTGTGTGTGTGTGTGTGTGTGTGTGTGTGTGTGTGTGTTGATGCTGGTGCTAGGGACAGTTGTGTGTTCTTAAACACTTCTCTAACTTGCTTCTTATCTTTTTTTTCTATATATGCTTGTTGTCCCAGCTCAGGCTGACACTGCTGAAGTCTCCCAGCTCCCGGCTGACACTGCTGAAGTCTCCCAGCTCAGGTTAACGTGGTTACTGCCTTGCAGCATTGAGATCTTTTCATAACAAGAATCTTCTCTTCCCCCTTTTATAACAAGAAATACTTCCACTTTCCTCTCATAAGAGGCTTCCTCTCCTTTCTCACAAAAAATGATCTTCCTTTTTTCCCCCCTCGTAAGAAGAGGTACTTTTTCAATCTTATAAGAAGAGTTACTTCCCCACCTCTGAACAAATGATATTTCCCCTCCCCTTTCATTTAAAAAGATACTTTCCCCCCTCACAACAAGACGTACTTTCCCTCCCCCCACAACAAGAGAATTTCCCCCCCCCTCACAACAAGAGGTACCCCCCTCTCTCCTCTCCTAACAAAGGGACTTTCTCTCCTCTCATAACAAGACCGAGGAAAATGATAGGATGGATAATAAGAACCTTCAAAACAAGGGATGCAAGACACTTACGATTCTCGTTAAGTCACTCGTTCTATCTATGTTGGAACAATGCTGACGCCGCTAACAGCCCCTCAAAAGGCAGGCGAACTGCAGTATGTACCGAGGTCCTTAACTACAATAAAGTTCGTAAAGCACCAAATTTTGGAAGCGTTAAAGGCCCTAGAGCTGTTTTCCCTTGGAGCGCAGATAAAAAGATACATCAAAATTTACACTTGGAAAACCCTAAAGGACTTCCAAATCCGCATGCAAAAACACCCCCCTTGCGACATGAACATCCTCCCCCCACCCCAGTGAAAAACAGGGGGAATGGCCTTTGAGGAAAACACTAATGTCATGGGCCTATGCCTCCAGCAGCCTCCCATTATACAAAAGGGGGCCCTTTGGTAACGCCTGCCCCCCGTTCGATTCCCGGCGGGGGGGAAACATTTCGACGTGTTTCCTTACACCTGTTGTCATGTTCACCACAGTAAAAGGTACCTGGGTGTTAGTCGACTGGGTGGGTCGCATCCTGGGGGGCAAGATTGAGGACCACAATGGAAAAAAGCAAAAGTCCCGATGACCAATGACTTTCTTGGGTTATCCCGGTGGCAATTTTCCCGGGGGGTGTGTGTACAAAAACATATGCGGACGGGGTTGGGGGGGTCCCAGGTCCTGGATTAATAGGTTCTCTTTAACTGAGCTACCGGGCATATGAAAGTTTCGAAGGCACTGATGTGTCCCCTCAGCGTCATGGATCGTCTGTAATCCCACTCTTCTTTTCCCCCAGTCACAGAGTTCAGTAAATCTATCCTCACCTGCCTCAAAGTCATATTTTTAACTCAATTCAAACTGTAATTAAAACTGTCGATGAAAAAAAAAAGTGGAAACCCATTGGTACCCAAAAAAAAAAAAAATATTAAAAATTATTAAAATTTTTTTTTTTTTTTTGTTCCAGCTCCTCCGAAGCCGGACGCGGCCCAGTATGCAGCATTCATTTCCTTCTAATGGCCATGCTGAGGCGCTGGAACATGAAAATTTCCCTGGTGGTGTCGATGAGTCTGGAACCCAGTTCGTTAAGGAAACGGGCATTTTTTTCCCCCCTGATCCCAAGGTCTCGTCCCACTGGGACAAATTGAAAAAAAAAAAAAAAAATTATATATATATATATATATATATATATATATATATATATATATATATATATATATATATATATATATTTTATATAATAAAATATATGGGGGTACATGGGGTCTACCCCAACGATCTAAAAATAATTTCCCAGCAAAAAACCCCCATTAAGTATTTCCTGTAGCCCCCTTTAAATCGCTGAGGGCATTCCTGAATTTATCTCCCGGGAACATCTCTCACTTAAACCCATAAACAATGGAAGTAAAATTTTTCCGCTCTTTCATCTTCTCGCCTCTGGGTCTCGGGGATAATTCTTTTCCCCGCATCCAGCCCAGGCCCCATTCCTTGCCGTTGCTGGAAGCCGAGATGGTGGAAAAACTCTGCCTGGGTGAACTACAGACCCCTGCTGAGGCGGGGGCATGGGTGGGAGGCTAGAGTGGGGGAGGATGACAGGGGGGTAATGGAGGGTGGGGTGATAGAAGGAAGGGGTGACGAGGGTGGCAGACCCCCGCTAAGGTTGAATAAATTTAGGTGGTGAGGGTGGGGGGGTGATGAACTGAAGGCGTGATGTAGAGAAATTGTGGGGGAGGGGTGATGGGGAAAAGGGGGAGGGGGAAGAAAGTTTGAAAATGAGGGATGTGGGTGATGGAATGAATGGATGATGAGGGGATTTGTATTTAAAAGGGGAAAGATGAGGGGGAGAAGGAGGGGGGATGAGGGGGGGGGGATAAGGTAATAGAAAATGAAGGAGGGGGAAAATGAGTGTGAGCTACGAGCCCTGCTGACTGAAGGTGAAGAGGCATAACTGAGGGGGGATGAGGGGGTGGGGGTAGGGGGGGTGAGGGGGGATGAAGGGGAGAGACATGGGTGATGGATGTTAAGAGTGAAGAGTGCTGATGAGGTAAGGGTAATTGATGATGGGTGAGGGGGGGTTAGAGGGGGGGGAGGGGAGGTAGGTGAAATGATGGAGGAAGGAACTGTGTAATGAGAGGCGAGGCTGAAGGTGGGTGATGGTGTTGGGCTTGCAGGGGGGTGATGGTAAGTTTGGGGCCAGCAGGTGGGTGAGGTGTTGGGGTTGCAGGTGGGTGATGGTGTTGGGTTGAGGTGGGGGATGGTGAGTTTGGTTTGCAGGTGGGTGATGGTGTTGGGCTTCAGCAGGTGGGTGACGGTGTTGGGCTTCAGCAGGTGGGGGATGGAAGTTGGGTTTAGGGTGGGGATGGTGTTTGGGGTTCAGGGTGGGGATGGGGGGCTTTAGCAGGTTGGTGATGGTAAGTTTGGGTTTTAACAGGTGGGTGACGGGGTTGGGCTTCAGCAGGTGGGTGATGGTGTTGGGCTTCAGCAGGTGGGGACGGTAAGTTGGGCTTCGCAGGTGGGTGAGGAAGTTGGGCTTCAGCAGGTGGGTGACGGTAAGTTTTAAAGGGGTGGGTGATGGTAAGTTGGGTTTCAGCGGGTGGGTGACGGTAAGTTGGGCTTGCAGGTGGGTGACGGAAAGTTGGGTTCAGCAGGGGGGTGATGGAAAGTTGGGCTTCAGCAGGTGGGTGACGGTGTTGGGCTTCAGCAGGGGGGGACGGTAAGTTGGGCTTCAGCAGGTGGGTGATGGTAAGTTTCAGCAGGGGGGTGATGGAATTTGGGGCTTGCAGGTGGGTGATGGTGTTGGGCTTGCAGGTGGGTGATGGTGTTGGGCTTCAAGGTGGGTGATGGAAAGTTGGGCTTCAGCAGGTGGGTGGGTTGGGTTTCGCAAGTGGGTGACGGTGTTGGGCTTAAAGGGGGGGTGACGGTATGTTTTTCAGCAGGGGGGGATGGTGTTTTCAGCAGGTGGGTGACGGAAAGTTGGGCTTCAGCGGGTGGGTGACGGTAAGTTGGGCTTGCAGGTGGGTGAGGTGCTTGCAGGTGGGTGATGAAAGGGGTTTCAGCAGGGGGGTGAGGTAAGTTGGGCTTCAGCAGGTGGGTGATGGTGTTGGGAGCAGGTGGGGATGGTAAGTTGGGCTTGCAGGTGGGTGACGGTGTTGGGCTTCAGCAGGTGGGTGACGGGGGTTCAGCAGGTGGGTGATGGTAAGTTGGGCTTGCAGGTGGGTGACGGTAAGTTGGGCTTGCAGGTGGGTGATGGTGTTGGGCTTCAGCAGGTGGGTGACGGTGTTGGGCTTCAGCGGGGGGTGGGTAAGTTGGGCTTCAGCGGGTGGGTGATGATTTTGGGACTTCAGCAGGAAAAAGTTTTTTTTTCCGGAGAAAAAGAAAGAATTTGTCGCCTTAGAGAAAAAGGTCAGTCAGAGGGGGAGGGGTGGGAAGAATATATTGCCCTGCTCTTTCATGCTGCCAACTGCTGTAGAGTGTATTTTATTTTTTGAAGCGCTATACGCATGTGCGGTCGTCCACCCGACGAGTGGTTAAACCCCCCCGCTAAATGCGACCCGGTGATCGCTCTGCCCAAAAAGCAACGTTCTGGCGGGGACCCCTCGAACTTTAAATGAAGAATTTTTTGCCGAAAAAGGGCAAGGTGCCCCCTACCATTATGAAGTCTTGTACCTCTACTGGCGTCTTTTTTCGTCCTCTTCAGTATCACCCTAGCCCTTCTCGTCCTCTTCAGTATCAGCCTAGCTTCCTTCCCGTCCTCTTCGTAACGCCTAGCCTTCTCTCCTCTTCAGTATCCCCCACTTCCTTCTCTCCTTTTCAGTATCAGCCTAGTTTCCCTTTCCCGTCCTCTTCGATCAGCCTGCTTTTCTCGTCCTCTTCAGTATCACCCTAGCTTCCTTCTCGTCCTCTTCAGTATCAGCCTACTTCCTTCTCGTCCTCTTAGTATCAGCCTAGCTTCCTTCTCGTCCTTCAGTATCAGCCTAGCTTCCTTCTCGTCCTCTTCAGTATCAGCCTAGCTTCCTTCTGTCCTCTTCAGTACCCCCCTTTTCCCTTCTCGTCCTCTTCAGTATCAGCCTAGCTTCCTTCTCGTCCTCTTCAGTATCAGCCTAGCTTCCTTCTCGTCCTCTTCAGTATCGCCTAGCTTCCCTTTCGTCCCTTCAGAAGCCAGCCTCCCCTCGTCCCCCCAATCAGCCTAGCTTCCTTCGTCCTCTTCAGTATCAGCATTTCCCTCTGTCCTCTTCAGTATCAGCCACCCTTCTCGTCCTCTTCAGTATCAGCCTAGCCTCCTCGTCCTCTTATATCAGCCTAGCCCCCTTCTCGTCCTCTTCAGTATCAGCCTACCCCCTTCTCGTCCTCTTCATTCAGCCTGCTTCCTTCTCGTCCTCTTCAGTATCAGCCTAGCTTCCTTCTCGTCCTCTTCAGTATCCTTTTTCCCTTTCTTTCCTCTTCAGTATCCCTGCTTCCTTCTCGTCCTCTTCAGCATCACCTAGCTTCCTTCTCGCCCTCTTCAGATCAGCCTGGCTTCCTTCTCGTCCTCTTCAGTATCGCCTATTCCTTCTCGTCCTCTTCAGTATCAGCCTGGCTTCCTTCTCGTCCTCTTCAGTATCAGCCTAGCCCCCTTTCCCGTCCACTTCGTTTTCTCTACTTTTTTCAGTTAAATTCTGAATAAATTTTTGGTTCTTTTTTTTTTCGTTACTTCCTCTCATTTCCCCTATGACTCTCCAGTTTAAAGAGATACACGGGACAGGAGCCCCGGTATCTTAGACATTATGTTTTTCTTGCCAGCTGGCTTCTTCAATCAAATACAAAGATTAAATATTGGTGGATAGAGGTGATCAGTCCCTCAGCCTTAAATAGGTTTGAGCGATCACCTCAAACTACATCTCCACTGATGCTGCCACATATTGGTTTAAAAAACCCACGAGCAGGTGAATAAGAGATAATATGATAACGATATTCAATACCGACAAGCTGATAAGACATGTGCAACAGTTAGGGATCTTTGTTCAGAAACGTTTCACCTACACATAGGCTTCTTCAGTCAGTACAGAGGGGGCAGAACGTAGAGATGTAATGACTATATACCCTCTTTTATTATTTCAGCGGAGATTTAAAAAAACATCACTTTCTCTAAGACACCTTTTTTACTCCCAAGGGGGTTTTTGAAAAGATATGATTAAAAGTCACTGAAAACACTTAATGGAAATTAACTTAAATGGCCCAGTATTCAAGTCTTGTTCTATGGAATAAATCATAGAAGACCTTAGGATTTATTCCTAAACAGTGGCCCCCCGCCTAACGAGCACCCCGGAAACGTACAATTATGTAAGTATAATATTGTAAGTGTTTGTGGAAGTGTTTTTTTGGGGGTCTGAAATAGACTAACCTACGTGACATTATTTCTTAAGGAAGTAAATTCGTTGGGAATGGCACTTGAGCACTTCGCAATAATTTTGCTCGTTACCCGGGGGGTCCCAACTGGGGGTACAAAAGACGATCGTCACTGATACAAATAACTGCCAAAAGAGAGAGAGAATTTCTTAACCTTGTCAAACCCCAAAAAGAGAGAGCAGGAGAAAGGGGAGAGAGACAGAGGGAGAGGGAGAGAAGTGCCCCTCCTGTCTTTATGAGTTAGACCATACATAAAGATAGGTGAATACCCGTCGTCAGCTGATGACCCAAAAGTCTGATGGTAGCAACATTTGCATACCTGGTTACATTTAAAGGAAGATCCTCTCTTCCATGTGCGGTATTTACACACACACACACACACACATACACACACACACACACACACAAAAAGCGATGTAGTGGAGGCAGGTTCCATTCATGCAAGAAGGGTATGATAAAGCCATGGCGCAGGGAGGACCCAGTAGCGGCCAGTGAAGAGGGGGGCCGGGAGCTAGAATCGACCCCCCAACCAAACAGGTAGTACAGGCGTATCTCCGGAACCCCAACGTTCGACAACCTACCCGGAACTCCCCTTTGCCCACCCAGGCGTTGTTAAAAATATTGAAAAACAATGTCATTTTAATTTTTCAACGGACGCCTACGTTTGCTTTGGAGAATGAAAATTATAACGACGTTTCGGGCCGTCTTAGACCATTAATTAGTTTAGGGCCCTTATTTAAAAGTCGTCAATTTTAAATTTTATGTGCGGGGGGTAAAAAAACACAAGTGCAACTAATGAAGCGAAACGCGTCACAATAAAATGCCATCAGTGGACCCCGAGTTTTGTAAAAACTTCACCCTGAAGTCTGCTCAAATGCCATTACCGAACGAATTTACTCCCCTTTAAAGGAAAAAATTTACGAGGTTAGTCTATTTCAGACCCCCAAAAAAACACTTCCACAAGAACTTTCAAAAATTTTACTTACATAATTAGATTTCCGGGGTATTGTTAACCGAGGGGCCACTGTATTAATTGGCCCCTTTTCCCAAATTGTCTTTTAAATTTAACAACGTCAATACTATGTGCGGGTTTTTTTTAAATTTTTCCAGTCTCTGTATTGTACCGTTTTACTGTGTAACACATTGCTAATTCACATTTTCTTAATCTCTATTTTTTTACTTTGTCTGGTTTCCGCGCCCCAGGTCGCCTGGGTCGTTCCCATACATCCACGCTTATACGGTGGCGACACCAATTAAGGAAGAGCCGTAATGCTTCCCCTAATGAGACTGTATCAGGCGAGGGTCTGAGGTGGGGGGCGGGGGGAAGGGGGGGTATTGGAGGCGAGAGGAGAATTTAGGGTTGAATGCTCTGGGTTGAAATTAATGGTAAGGAAGGGGAGGAACTTTGGGGAAAAAGAGATGAAGGTTTGGGGGGTGATTAAGTTGTGATATAAAAACCCGGAACTAGGGGGGATATGTAGGAGGGATTGGGTTGACATTTTTTAGTATGAAGTGGGTAGAAAAGGAATGTGGAGAGGGGGAGGGTATGAGTTTGGTGTCTGTTGGAGGAAGAAATGAGGGTAATTGGGGTGTGATAAAAGGTGGGGGGAATGGGGCAGTGGAAGTCCCGTGGGAGGTGGGATAGTGGAGGTGAAGGGGGGAGAGGATAGGGGGGGCGGGAAAAAGGGGGGAGGGTAGTGGATTGTGTAGGATAGTAGAGGTTTTTATAGAGGAAAAGTCAGAGAGGTGTGAAGGAGGGTGGGTGGTGAAGGTAGTGGGTGGTGTATAAGAGGAGGAGGAAATGGAGGGATGAGGAGGGAAGGAGGGCAAGGAGGGCGAGGAACCCGGTATACTGATGCGAGACAGGCAGGAAGGGTGGTGAGGAGATGAAAAAAAAAGGCTGGGGAGAATAACGTACTGCTTGTTTATAAAAAAAGGGCTGGGAGAGGAAGCTGAGAAAATTTTGTAAAAGACTAAGTCTCTGTAGGAGGCTGAGAAAAAACTATGAGAGACTGGGGGAAAATATAAGAGGCTGGGAGTGAGAGAAGTTATAATTGATAAGCCAGTTGGTCATTCCCATCTGGGGAAGAATTTTTTAGTGATTGTTTGCAAGGTAAAATCCCTTGGACTGGAAAATGTGGCAACATTCTAGCATTGGAGCTTTTACTGAAAATGACATTTTTTTGTTGTTTATTTTCTAAACTTATCCATTTAAGATCTAAGCAAACAACAGCTTGTGTCAATTTTTGTAATTTTCATTTTTAAATAAAATTTTAAAGATTTTTCCCCATCCTACAGCTGTTAAGATTTGCTTGTCTGAAGAACCTTTTAAATATCATCAGTATTATACAGCACTAAATACAGGTCTAAAAGGGTACATTGTATTTCTTTATGACTAAAAAGTAAAATTTTCATTGAAATAAAAAAAAGACCATTTCTAGTTTTAATGCATGAAACCTTTAGAAATTTGTAGGCTTTTGGAAAAATTTTTTAGATTTTGTGTTAAGAATGAAGGACTCCAATGTGGCTGGAACAATAAACAAATAATTGCCCTTGGAGACGAAAAGTATGACGACGTTTCAGTCCGACTTGCCCTTAAAAGTCTGGGGGAGTGACTCACCCCAAAAAAAAAAAATAATGGAAAATCACAAAATTTTGTTTAAAACCCCAAAATTTAACAGAGGTGGGCCCCAAAAAAAATTTTATATATATATATATATATATATATATATATATATATATATATATATATATATATATATAATCCTGATGTTCATTTAATAATGTCCTTTTCCCATAGTTATCCTCCTCGTCAACGCTATCACCTTCTTCGCTGATGGAAATATGGGGAGAAATCTAGGGGTAATTTGCTCCTATAATTGAATATCTATAAAAAATAAAAAAACATATTTATTTACTACAAGTACATGTACTAGGTATAAAATTTTTGACATCCGTGACATACTACTATATAGAAAAACCGCTTGTTATGCCAATTTCGGCAAATTAGGTCAGTTATGTCCCAGGATCGACCCCCACCAGTCGACTAACACCCGGTACCCATTTTACCGATGATGAACAGGGACAGCAGGTTCATGGGAAAAACGTCCCCCAAAGTTTTCCAGCCTGGAGGGGATTCGACTCCGGGCCTCAGAGGGGGCGAGTGCGCGCATCGAGCTAGGGTACTAATATAGCGAGTCTGGTTCGTCAGACACTGCAACATTAGCTATTTCTTTTTTACAAAAAAAAAAAAATGTATGTCAGTATAATGCAACTGTTTATTGACCCTTTTTCGCCCACATGGTGGGCTTTTCAAATCATATATCGATTATTATTATAATCCAAACCAAGCGCTAAACCCACTGGGGTCATACAACGCTAAAACTGAAATGTCCAGACCTTTTTTTGACTTGATGAAACCCAATGTGTGGGAAAAACATTGTCAATAAAGGATCGCATACCGCATGGGGCCTTTTTTTCCCCCGAAGACATGTTGCAGGAACAGCTATTTTATGGGGACAAATTTCGCCCTACGGAGGTTTATTAAAAACAATTATGTTTTTCATTCTGTGTCTTCAGTCCCCTTCGGCAGAATACACTAACCCACTATGAGCTCAGTAGGTACCAGATTAACTTATGGGCTCTGTAAAAAAGACAGGTTCACCCCGTATGGTCACAGAGGATGCGGTATGTTCATAGGTTTAGTTCTACTCTGCTAGAAGGAAATTATAAGCGGGGAAGGGAGAGGGAGAAAGGGAAAATGATAAATAAGACTGAGTGAACGGGGGGGAAGGAAGGGAGAAAAAGGGAGGGGGGGGGAAAGGGGAGAGAAGGAAGGAGAGAATGGGGGGAAGGGTGGGGAAAAAAAACTAATGTTGGGGGAAAAAGAGAAAAGGAGAAGGGGGTTGGGGGGGGGAGAAAGGGGAGGGAAGGGGGAGGAAAGGAGGAAAGGGAAAAAGGGGAAAAGGGAAAAAGGAGAGGGGGAAAAAGAAGGGGGAAAAGGAGACGGAGCGGGGGAAGTGGAGTTAGGGGCAAAAAAAAAGAGAGATGGGCAGAGAGAAGGGAGGAGCGAAGGGGGAGAAAAAGCTAGAAAGGTGAAATGAAAGGAAGGGAGAGAAGAGCGAGAAAGAGGGAGGGAGAATGGGAGGGGAAAAAGGGAAGGGAGGGAAAAAAGGGGGGGAGGGGGGAGAGAGAGGAAGGGAAGAAAATTTTCAGAGACTTGGTGGGGGCCAAACCCATCAGAGATAAGTGATCACCGGGGAAGAAACACGTCGGTAAGGCCGTTTATCTCTGGGCCCTTTTCTGCTACCTCTACCCGACCATCTGGATAGAGAAATCTCCGACTATCCTCGGTCTCTTCAGTTTTTTCGGTTCCCTTTTCCCCCCGACTATCCCCGACCACCTCCGTCTGGACGCCCACCCAGACCCAGGTGGGAAATGGATAAAATTACCATTGATTGGGAGTGTCTCTGTGTTGCTGATTGTGGGGGGGGGGATATCAACGCCCCTTGTCACCCGGTCCCGGGCCCGGCCTCCCGAAGTGGGGGGACCTGAACTGTAGTAGTTGTAGTAATACGCAAATAACCCG
>WNWK01020402.1:0-35900 GCA_009830355.1 Cherax destructor | reverse complement strand
GAACAATTCCAACCCCCAACAAGTGTTCAATTGTGACAAAACAGGCCTGTTTTGGAAGAAAATGCCAAACAGGACCTTCATTACACAGGAGGAAAAGGCACTCCCTGGACATAACCCTATGAAAGACAGGCTAACTCTCATGATGTGTGCTAATGCCAGTGGTGATTACAAAGTGAAGCCTTTACTGGTGTATCATTCTGAAAATCCCTGAGTGTTTGGCAGATGCGGTATCACCAAGTCTAATTTGTGTGTGATGTGGAAGTCTAACAAAAAGGCATGGGTCACAAAGGACATTTTCTTAGATTGGTTCAATGGCGTGTTTGGCCCCAGTGTGAAGAAATATCTCGAGGAAAATAATTTGCCACTTAAGTGCCTCCTGATAATGGACAATGCTCCTTGTCATCCTCCAACCTTGGTAGAGAAAATTGTGGAGGACTTTAAGTTCATCAAAGTGAAGTTCTTGCCCCCTAATACCACTCCTCTCCTCCAGCCCATGGACCAGCAGGTCATTTCAAACTTTAAAAAACTCTACACAAAAGCAATGTTTCAAAAGTGCTTTGATGTGACCACAGACATGAATATAACCCTAAGAGACTTTTGGAAAATTCATTTCCATATCCTGCATTGTGTAAACCTTATAGGTAAGGCTTGGGAGGGAGTGACTACCAGGACTTTGAACTCTACCTGGAGAAAATTGTAGCCAGACTGTGTCCTAGAGAGGGATTATGAAGGTTTTGGGGCTGAGCCTCAGAACCCTGAGCCTGAGCCTCAGCCTGAGCCTGTTGTGGAAGAAATTGTGGAACTGGGCAAGTCCATGGGGTTGGAGGTGAGTGGTGAGGATGTGGAACAGTTGGTGGAAGAGCACAATGTAGAGCTAACCACTGAAGATCTGCAAGAGCTTCAACAGCAACAGCAACAAGAGACCACAGGTCAGGACAATGGTTCAGAGGAGGAGGTGGAACAGAGATGGAAGGTGCCTTCTTCAGTGATTAAGGAGATTTGTGGAATGTGGAGCAGGGTGCAAGGCTTTATGGATGAATATCACCCTAACCATGCTGTTGCAGGCCGTGCTGGCAACCTGTACAATGACACTGTGGTGTCCCATTTCAGGGATGTTTTAAAGAATCGCCAGACACAGAGCTCCCTGGACAGATTTTTTGTTAGAGAGAGGTCCAGTGACTCTCAGCTGGTCCTAGTAACATTAAAAGAAAAAGGCCAGTAACCCCAGAAAAGAACTTGGTACCTGCAGTGTTAATGGAAGGGGATTCCCCTTCCAAACACTAGCATACTACTCCATCCTTTTCCCTCCTCCCGTCTTCCACACATCAACAACTCTTCAATAAATGTAAGTGACATGTTATTGTACTATATTTACATGTATTTCTTTATTGTTCATAAACTTGTGTACTAAATGCATGTCTTATGTTGTAAAAAAATATTTTATTTTACTACTTTTGGAAGTCTGGAATGGATTAATTTTACTATTTCCATTACAGTGGTACCTCGAGTTACGATATTTTTTCGTTCGAGAATGCTGTTCAAGTGCCATTACCAAACGAATTTATCCCCATAAGAAATAATGTAAAATAGACTAGTCCTTTTACACCCCCAAAAATATACTTACAAAAGCATTTAAAAAAATAAACTTACATAAAAGGGCGATTTTGGGGACCATCGTAACTCGAGGTACAACTGTATTTCTTATGGGGAAAATAGAATCGGATAACGATAAAATCGATTACAGATAAGCCCTCTGGGACGGATTAATATCGCTAACCGAGGTACCACTGTATATGGAGAGCAAAAGAAAGGTGAAGAGAGTGGTGAGAGAGTGCAAAAGGAGAGCAGATGATAGAGTGGGAGAGGCTCTGTCAAGAAATTTTGTTGAAAACAAGAATTTTTTGGGGAGATAAACAAGTTAAGAAAGCCTAGGGAACGAATGGATTTGTTAGTTAAAAACAGAGTAGGGGAGTTTGTAGATGGGGAGCTGGAAGTATTGGGTAGATGGCGGGAATATTTTGAGGAACTTTTAAATGTCAATGAAAAAAGGGAGGTGGTAATTTCATGCACTGGCCAGGGAGGTATAACGTCGTTTAGGAGTGAAGAAGAGCAGGATGTGAGTGTGGGAGAGGTGCGTGAGGCATTACGTAGAATGAAAGGGGGTAAAGCAGCTGGAACTGACGGGATCATAACACAAATGTTAAAAGCAGGGGGGGATATAGTGTTGGAGTGGTTGGTATTTTTGTTTAATAAATGTATGAATGAGGGGAAGGTACCTAGGGATTGGCAGAGAGCGTGTTTAGTTCCTTTATGTAAAGGGAAGGGGGATAAAAGAGATTGTAAGAATTATAGGGGAATAAGTTTACTGAGTATACCAGGTAAAGTGTACGGTAGGGTTATTATTGAAAGAATTAGAAGCAAGACAGAGAGTAGGATTGCAGATGAGCAAGGAGGCTTTAGAGTGGATAAGTTATGTGTAGATCAAGTGTTTACATTGAAGCATATATGTGAACAGTATTTAGATAAAGGTAGGGAAGAGCAGGATGTGAGTGTGGGAGAGGTGCGTGAGGCATTACGTAGAATGAAAGGGGGTAAAGCAGCTGGAACTGACGGGATCATAACACAAATGTTAAAAGCAGGGGGGGATATAGTGTTGGAGTGGTTGGTATTTTTGTTTAATAAATGTATGAATGAGGGGAAGGTACCTAGGGATTGGCAGAGAGCGTGTTTAGTTCCTTTATGTAAAGGGAAGGGGGATAAAAGAGATTGTAAGAATTATAGGGGAATAAGTTTACTGAGTATACCAGGTAAAGTGTACGGTAGGGTTATTATTGAAAGAATTAGAAGCAAGACAGAGAGTAGGATTGCAGATGAGCAAGGAGGCTTTAGAGTGGATAAGTTATGTGTAGATCAAGTGTTTACATTGAAGCATATATGTGAACAGTATTTAGATAAAGGTAGGGAAGTTTTCATTGCATTTATGGATTTAGAAAAGGCATATGATAGAGTGGATAGAGGAGCAATGTGGCAAATGTTGCAAATACAGTGGTACCTCGAGTTACGATATTTTTTCGTTCGAGAATGCTGTTCAAGTGCCATTACCAAACGAATTTATCCCCATAAGGAATAATGTAAAATAGACTAGTCCTTTTACACCCCCAAAAATATACCTACAAAAGCATTTAAAAAAATAAACTTACATAAAAGGGCGATTTTGGGGACCATCGTAACTCGAGGTACCACTGTATATGGAATAGGTAGTAAGTTACTGAATGCTGTAAAGAGTTTTTATGAGGATAGTGAGGCTCAGGTTAGGGTGTGTAGGAGAAAGGGAGATTACTTCCCGGTAAAAGTAGGTCTTAGACAGGGATTTGTAATGTCACCATGGTTGTTTAATATATTTATAGATGGGGTTGTAAAAGAAGTAAATGCTAGGGTGTTGGGGAGAGGGGTGGGATTAAATTATGGGGAATCAAATGCAAAATGGGAGTTGACACAGTTACTTTTTGCTGATGATACTGTGCTTATGGGAGATTCTAAAGAAAAGTTGCAAAGGTTAGAGGACGAGTTTGGGAGGGTGTGTAAAGGTAGAAAGTTGAAAGTGAACATAGATAAGAGTAAGGTGATGAGGGTATCAAACAATTTAAATAAAGAAAAATTGGATATCACATTGGAGAGAGGGATTATGGAAGAAGTGAATGTTTTCAGATATTTAGGAGTTGACTTGTCAGCGGATGGGTTTATGAAGGATGAGGTTAACCATAGAATTGATAAAGGAAAAAAGGTGAGTGGTGCATTGAGGTATCTGTAGAGACAACGTTATCCATGGAGGCAAAGAAGGGAATGTACGAAAGTATAGTGGTACCAACACTCTTATATGGGCGTGAAGCATGTGTTGCAAATGCTGCAGCAAGAAGGTGGCTGGAGGCAGTGGAGATGTCCTGTCTAAGGGTAATGTGTGGTGTAAATATTATGCAGAAAATTCGGAGTGTGGAAATTAGGTGGTGTGGAGTTACTAAAAGTATTTGTCAGAGGGCTGAAGAGGGGTTGTTGAGGTGGTTTGGTCCTTTAGAGAGAATGAATCAAAGCAGAATGACTTGGAGAGTGTATAAATCTGTAGGGGAAGGAAGGCGGAGTAGGAGTCGTCCTCAAAAAGGTTGGAGGGAGGGGGTAAAGGAGGTTTTGTGGGCGAGGGGCTTGGACTTCCAGCAAGCATGTGTGAGTGTGTTAGATAGGAGTGAATGGAGACGAATGGTTTTTGGGACCTGACAAGCAGGGTAATATTTTATGAAGGAATTCAGAGAAACCAGTTAATTGATTTAGTTGGACTTGAGTCCTGGAAATGGGAAGTACAATACCTGAACTTTAAAGAAGGGGTTTGAGATATTGGCAGTTTGGAGGGATTTTCTGAACTGTCGTATCTTAGCGCCTCTACAAAGACAGTGATTATGTGTGAGTGAGGTGAAAGTGTTGAATGATGATGAAAATATTTTCTTTTGGGGATTTTCTTTCTTTTTGATTCACTCTGCCTCAGTGGGAGACGACCGACGTGTTGAAAAAAAAATATATACAGTAGAAGTGGAGAAGTTTATTCAGGTACAGGTACACATAAATACAGTTACAGAGATTATCACACACAGGCAGCATAAGTGTAGATTACCTAGGATAACCCAAAAAAGTCAAAGTGACTTACTTCCATTGGGGTCCTTGACCCCAGACAGCCACACACACTAGAACATTGTACAGTGGTACCCCGGTTTACGATGGTCCCCAAACTTGCCCTTTTATGTAAGTTTATTTTTTTTAAATGCTTTTGTAAGTGTATTTTTGGAGGTCTAAAAGGACTAGTCTATTTTACATTATTCCTTATGGGGATAAATTCGTTTGGTAATGGCACTTGAACAGCATTCTGGAACGAAAAAATATCGTAAACCGGGGTACCACTGTATTTTACAATGTGAACACATTACAAACAAAAATTAATGCTTCAGAATTCTTACATCAGGATTAAATTTGTAATTACATGTATTATTATTAATTATGTATATATATATATTTTTTTTAATTAACGCACCGGCCGTTTCCCACCAAGGCAGGGTGGCCCGAAAAAGAAACATTTTCATCATCATTCACTCCACCACTGTCTTGCCAGAGGCATGTCTACACTACAGTTATACAACTGCAACATTAACACCCCTCCTTCAGAGTGTCGGCACTGTACTTCCCATCTCCAGGACTCAAGTCCAGCCTGCCGGTTTCCCTGAATCACTTCATGTTACCTTGCTTACACTCCAACAGCACGTCAAGTCCTAAAAACCATTTGTCTCCATTCATTCCTATCTAACACGCTCACGCACGCTTGCTGTTAGTCCAAGCCTCTCGCACACAAAACCTCCTCTACCCCCTCCCTCCAACCTTTCCTAGGCCGACCCCTACCCCGCCTTCCCTCCACTACAGATCTATATACTCTCAAAGTCATTCTATTTCATTCCATCCTCTCTACATGTCCAATCCATCTCAATAACCCTTCCTCAGCTCTCTGGATAATAGTTTTGGTAATCCCACACCTCCTCCTAATCTCCAAACTACGGATTCTCTGCATTATATTCACACCACACATTGCCCTCAGACACGACATCTCCACTGCCTCCAACCTTCTCCTTGTTGCAACATTCACAACCCATGCCTCACACCCATACAAGAGCATTGGTATAACTATATTCTAATACATTCCCTTCTTTGCTTTCATGGATAAAATTCTTTGTCTCCACAAACTCCCCAGTGCACCACTCGCCGTTTTCCCCTCATCAATTCTATGATTTACCTCATCTTTCATAGAACCATTCACCTCCTCCATACTCTCTCCCTCCAGTCTGATATCCAATCTTCCATTACCTAATTATATTATTATTTATTATTATAATAATAATAATAATAATAATAATTACAAATTTAATCCTGATATAACAATTCTGAAGCACTGATACATTAATTTTTGTTTGTAATGTGTTCATACTGTAAAATACAATGTTCTAGTGTGTGTAGCTGTCTCTCTTCATGTGTTAAACATTGCTAACATTACTTCTCCGCTTCTACTGTATAGTGTCATAATCACATTTATTCAACTAAACAAGACTGCAGTACTGGCAAAACGCTTCAAAGTGGTAAGGGCTCATCTGAGTATCCAGCAAGTTTTGTGCAAGCATGTTAGAGCTAAATGAGTGGAGACAAGTGGTTTCAGGCTTTTGGCATACTGTTAGAGTGTAAGAAATGTTACATTCAGGAAAGGAGTCAGGGAAACCAGTTAACCAGATTTGAGTCCTGGAAGTGGAAGGTACAGTGTCTGCACTCTAAAGGAGGGGTAAGATAAGATAAGATAAGATTTCTTCGGATTTTTAACCCCGGAAGGTTAGCCACCCAGGATAACCCAAGAAAGTCAGTGCGTCATCGAGGACTGTCTGTCTTATTT
This sequence comes from Cherax destructor, assembly GCA_009830355.1. Lineage (NCBI taxonomy): Eukaryota > Metazoa > Arthropoda > Malacostraca > Decapoda > Parastacidae > Cherax > Cherax destructor. The sequence continues at coordinate 29,431 of WNWK01020402.1, read as the reverse complement.
CCATTGGGTCCTTAATCTTGTCCCCCAGGATGCGACCCACAACAGTCGACTAACAACCAAGGTACCTATTTGCTGCTAGGTGAACATGACAACAGGTGTAAGGAAACACGTCAAAATGTTTCCACCCGGGCCCTCCGTGTGTGAAGCGAGAGCTCTAGCCACCAGAGGTTGTTAAGTAAATTTATTTAGGTACAGGTACATATAAATACAGTTATATAAATTATCATAGATGGTAACATATGTGTAGTAACTAATTTATATGCACTTCTGGCAAGACAAATATTGAATGAATGATGATGAATGTTTCTCTTTAGGAGGGTCACCCTACCATGGTAGGAGACAGATGGTGTTAAAAAAAATGTTTGGGCAATCTGCTACTAGTCAAAAAGCATCGGCCAAAAATATTAAAGATATTTTTACATGCTGCTGTTTCACATTTCTACAATGTTTTCACTAAGTGCAAGTATTACTGTCATACATTTTTTGTATTATATTCGAAAACACGTTAAACATATACGATTCGTACAATGCAGACCTACTGACATTCAGTAATACATTATGAAGACTTAAACTAGCATATACTTACCATTTTTAATTTATAACTTTATGACACACTTCTTCTTCGTTGGGGTTTTATTGGGCCACTGACAGCCTAAGCCGTATCGAGCCCGACCTCTCGATGGCACGAGGAAGATTTGTTGCCCAAGGCTGGGCGATGAAAGAAAAGGAACAAAAGTTCCTTTGTAAATAGATAGAAACTTGAAAGTTTCCGATTAGGTCCGGTGGACCCCCTTGCCAAGCCCCAGCAAAGCGGGACCCCCACACCCCCACCTGAGTACAGCAACCGGCTTCCCACCAAAACCGTTAAATAATTTTCCGCAGAGCGGAAAAAATGGAGCTGGCTAAAAGTAAGCCGATGAACAGGTGCCCCTCCTGTAGAGTGCCCGGCGGGCAAAATAGATGAGGACAAGCGTCCCAGAGAGAACGGGGGAAATTTGTCACTGATACTCAGGCGAGAGAGAGACGTCCACACCCGACGAAGGCTGGCGCAGAAGTCACACGTGTTGCTGTAGCTGTTGTTTGGGGTTTATAAGGCCACTGACAGCTTTCGCTGTATCGAGCCCAGCTTCCCGATGTATCGGGAAGTAATTCCCAAAACTAGTTGCTCAGGCACCACAACTAAGCTAGGCGATGAAAAAAAAATCCCATTTGCAAATACAAACGGGAACAAAAAGTTCCCAATTGAATCAGCTGATCCCCCTTGCTTAAACTCGCCTGAGTTTAATAACCGGCTTACCACGAAAATCGTGAAATATCTAAAGTGCGGAAAAAAGGAGCAGATTAATGGTGCACCTCTTTTAATATGCCCAGCTGGCAGAATAAGATGAGAACAAACGTCCCAGAGAAAATATAAAAATTTGTCACTTATGCTTAGGCGAGAACGAAAAGTCTACACCCCACCAAGGCTCGAGCAATTGTTATTATTGTTGAGATTATTAGGGGCCACCAAGGCTTATTTATGCCTTACTAGATCCTACCACCCGGGAGTCCAGAAAAAATTTGGTGCCCTGATATGGGCGGAATTATAAAGAAATCAGTTCTCAAATCACAACCAAAGCTTCCCTGGTGGTCTGGTGGCTAAAACTCTCGCTTCACACGGCGACGGCCTGGGTTCGATTCCCAGCAAGTAAGTAAGTAAGTTTATTCAGGTATACACAAATACATTTACATACATTATCATACATAGCAGCATATGTGTAGAGAACCTAGGATAACCCAAAAAAGTCAGACAGAGTGACTTATTTCCATTGGGGTACTTTACTTATTTCCATTGGGGTCCTTTACTTATTTCCATTGGGGTCCTTTACTTATTTCCATTGGGGTCCTTTACTTATTTCCATTGGGGCAGAAACATTGGGCGTGTTTCTTTACACCTGTTGTCTATGTTCCCCATCAGTAAAATGGGTACCTGGGTGTTAGTCGACTGGTGTGAGTCACATCCTAGGACACTGACCTAATCTGCCCGAAATGCTCAGCATAACAAGGTACTTTCTATATAGTAGTATGTCACTGATGTCAGCTAGGCCTGTATACCATGTACATGTACTTGTAGTAAATAAAGATATTATTATTATTATTAAGCCAAACATGATGCCTTAAGCTGTATTGATAACGTAGTAACACAGCACACTCTCTCACAAATTATTTACGTTGATGGTTTTCTTCACCAATTAACTGGTGCAGCTGGTAGTGCTGCTGCTGTCATGCAGAGTGATGGCTCTTTAAAGAAATTGGAGCACGCATCAATAACTGGGCCTCTACCCTTCAGACAGAACTGTTTCCCATACTCCTTGCACTTAAATGCGTCCATGTATCTAAGGTTGACACTTTAATCGTAACTGATTCTCTGTCAACCATAAATGCTCTCAACTCATTAAGCGCTGTATAACCCCTGTGGTTTAGCGCTTCTATTTGATTATAATAATAATAATCTCAACTCATTAAGTATAAATTGTGGCATGCTTGTGTCAGAAGCCAGACACAGGTATGGTAGGATTGTTGATAGTAGAGTGCACATGCTGTGGATCCCATCTCACATTGGTCTTCAGATGCATGATAGAACCAGTGGTGTTGCTAGGGTTGGTGTCACCTGGGGCGGCATCTTTGGTGTCACCCCCATGAAATCCAAGGGCGAGGGGATGGGGGAAGTAAACTCCAGTTACGTCACTACTGCATGACCAGTGACTAATGTTTAGCATAAACCGAACAGGAGAATACTTCTCAACTTTATTAATGATAAAATAAATAATCGTAGTAATATTGAAGAAACAAACTCAAATACCACTTTGAGTACAGGCAACAAATCTCACATTTATTCATCTTCAACGATGCAAAAAAAAAAAACTTGAAAAATAAAGAAAAACATTGCAATATCAGAGAAACACTAGTTCCGATTTGACCTTGAGTACGGGTAACATCTCTTATCTTATCTCAATGACTCGGATCTTACATTTCCTTGCCTTCAATCCTGCAAAATCATCTATCACATCATCAGAGTCAATGATTTTCCCTATATAGGCCTATTTGTACTCTGTAATCATATAATAGGCTAAATAGAAACAAAGGATTTTTCTCTTATGTTGTTGCAGCAATGTTTTGTGCATTAGTGTCACCATTAAAGACACATCCTCCACGACACGACCACTTGACACCGGAGTACCGCAGGGAAGTGTCCTTGGTCCTCTGCTCTTCCTCTTATACATCAATGATCTTCCTAATGTATCACAACACCTGAAACCAATACTCTTTGCTGACAACACAACTTATGTCATCTCCCACCCAAATCTTGCCACGCTCAACACCATTGTTAACGACGAATTAATAAAAATATCAACATGGATGACAGCCAATAAACTTACACTCAACACTGATAAGACCTTCTATATTATGTTTGGCAACAGATCAGGTGATGCACAATTAAACATTAGGATCAACATTACTCCTATTGCTAAACATAATGAGGGCAAATTCCTGGGCCTTCACCTTGACAGCAGCCTGAAATTCAGCACCCATATCCAACACATAACAAAGTGTCTAAAACTGTGGGGATCCTCTCTAAGATAAGGTATTATGTACCACAATCAGCCCTACTCACACTATACTATTCACTCATCTATCCCTACCTCACATATGCCATTTGTGCATGGGGATCAACTGCAATTACCCACCTAAAGCCAATAATAACCCAACAAAAAGCCGCAGTAAGAATTATCACGCAATCTAACGCTAGGCAGCACACCCCCCACTCTTCAAAGACCTAAACCTACTCAATGTTCAGAACATCCATACTTACTACTCTGCTATCTACATTTATAGAACCATAAATTCCAACTTTAACCCTGAGCTAAAACACTTTCTTGACAGTTGTGACAGGACCCATAGACATAATACCAGACACAAACATCTCTTTGACATTCCCCGTGTCCGACTAAATCTATACAAAAATTCAATGCGCATAAAAGGGCCTAAAATCTGGAACTCCCTGCCTGAAAACTCTAGAACTGCAGACACAACCTCCATTTTCAAAAACACCGTTAAAAAACATCTTATCTCACTTACGCACCCAACCGGTATCTAACCACATGAAAACTACATTATCTTGCACATACCCACAGCAAAATACACTTATTGATATCTGTGATTCCCCTTAATTTGCACATGACTAACCAAAATTCTAATACAACTATTGCTTCTTAATTCTTAAGCTAGTCATAAGTTTGCCTAAGACACCCCAATATAGAAACGGCATTATACCAATACATCACCTTTACCATTAATATATAAACTAATTGTTAAATTCTTAAACTAATTGCTAAATTCTTAAATGTTTAAATTTCAGTACCTCAATTTTGTAAACCTCAATTTTGTAACCCTCAATTTGTAAACCTAGTTAATCACTACAATTACCTAACCTTAATATCAGTATAATCATTGTATCACTATTGAGTAAGACCTATCATAAGACTGCCTGAAAAGCCTAGGCATACCTAGGCATATTATTGGCCATCTTGTAATATCTACTCCATAAAATGTATTAATACTATAAGTGTACCCCACTTTGTAATATTACTAGAAATAAATTTTTGATTTGATTTGATTTGATTTGATTTAGAGGCTCTATGGTGTCACCCAGCATGTCTGGTTAATTTTGGATGATGAGGAGATTTCTAAGTAGGGCCTTAAATTGATTTGCAAGCAGGGGTCCTTTAGTGTGTTCTGGTAATGAATTCCAGATCTTCGAGCCCTTTACGTGCATAGATAGCATTTTTGCACAGGGAGAGATGGACACGAGGGATATCTTTAGTTAGTTTAGTTTGATATATTTATTATGCACCCCATACCCATCCTGTGGGCGGTAGTCAAAAGATTACAGAGGTACATAATGGGTCCAGGGACTGGACCCCAAAGTTTTGATAGCTGAGCAAGTTACAAAGGTAATGAACTAACAAGCTACAAAGGTAATGAACTCACAAGTTACAAAGGTAATGAAACATGTAAGTAAATTTACTTACTTACGTTTATACATGGTTACAATCATGAACAAATTATAATGCAATGAACAATTCACTAGTCTACACCCGGTCACAACTGTAATGAGTTCTTGGTGCAAATTTTATTGTTGGGTCACACACACATATACATACACACTTACATATACACACATACACACACACACATACACACACATATATACATATACACACACACGCACACACAACAGGCCCAGCCTTCAATCGACATGTGCATAGGACAAAATGGCAATCAACACGCACACACACACACACACACACACGGTTTCAGGGAAGGAAAATCCTGTGTCACAAACCTACTGGAGTTTTATGATAAGGTAACAGAAGTAAGACACGAGAGAGGGGTGGATAGACTGCATTTTTGGACTGCAAGAAGGCGTTCGACACAGTTCCTCACAAGAGGTTAATGCAAAAGCTAAAGGATCAGGCACACGTAACAGGAAAAACACTGCAATGGATCAGAGAATATCTGACAGGAGGCAACAACGAGTCATGGTACGTGACGAGATGTCAGAGTGGGCACCTGTGACAGTGGAGTTCCACAAGGGTCAGTCCTAGGACCTGTACTGTTTTGGTATATGTGAATGACATAACGGAAGGATAGACTCAGAAGTGTCCCTGTTTGCAGATGATGTGAAGTTAATGAGAAGAATAAAATCAGTCGAGGATCAGGCAGGACTACAAAGAGACCTGGACAGGCTGCAAGCCTGGTCCAGTAACTGACTCCTTGAATTTAACCCTGCCAAATGTAAGTCATGAATATCGGGAAGGGCAAAGAAGACCGCAGACAGAGTATAGTCTAGGTGGCCAAAGACTGCAAGCCTCACTCAAAGAAAAAGATCTTGGGGTGAGTATAATACCGACACATCTCCTGAGGCACACATCAATCAGATAACTGCTGCAGCATACGGGCGGCTGGCAAACCTAAGAATAGCGTTCCAATACCTCACTAAGGAATCATTCAAGACTCTGTATACCATATACGTCAGGCCCATACTGGAGTATGCAGCACCGGTTTGGAACCCACACCTGGTCAAGCACGTCAGAAATTAGAGAAAGTGCAAAGGTTTGCAACAAGACTAGTCCCAGAGCTAAGGGGATTGTCCTACGAAGAAAGGTTAAGGGAAATCGGCCTGACGACACTAGAGGACAGGAGGGTTAGGGAGACATGATAACGACATATAAAATACTGCGAGGAATAGATAAGGTGGACAGAGACAAGATGTTCCAGAGAGGGGACACAGAAACAAGGGGTCATAATTGGAAGTTGAAGACTCCTATGAGTCAAAGGGATGTTAGGAAGTATTTCTTCAGTCATAGAGTTGTCAGGAAGTGGAATAGCTTAGAAAGCGACATAGTGGAGGCAGGAACCATACATAGTTTTAAGACTAGGTTTGATAAAGCTCATGGAGCAGGGAGAGAGAGGACCTAGTAGCAATCAGTGAAGAGGCGGGGCCAGGAGCTATGACTCGACCCCTGCAACCACAAATAGGTGAGTACAAATAGGTGAGTACACTCCCTCAAAACACTCTAACCAAGATCACTAATTCTATGATCACACTCACCTCCAACTCAGATATAACATGAACACAAAAATACATGAACATAAACCTAACACTTAGAACATGATCACCATCAACTGAAAACATATCATGCACACCCAGCTCAAAAACCTAACCTAACCCAACCTAACAACACCTAACCTAACCCAACCTAACCTAACCTAACCTAACCTAACCAACCTAACCTAACCTAACCTAACCTAACCCAACCTAACAACACCTAACCTAACCTAACCTAACCTAACCTAACCTAACCTAACCTAACCTAACCTAACAACACCTAACCTAACCTAACCTAACCAACCTACCAACCTAACCTAACCTAACCTAACCTAACCCAACCTAACAACACCTAACCTAATTCAAATAACATTTAACCTAACCCAACCTTCACAACACTCATACATCATTTGAACACCTTCAAAACACCCCCAAAATCCCCATTGAATACTACCAAATAACATTTAACCTAACTTAACCTAGCCCAACCTAACATCACCTAACCTAACCCACACCACTACCTGGAGTCTACCTGAGAGAATTCCAGGGGTCAACGCCTCCGCGCCCGGCCTGTGACCAGGCCTCCTGTTGGACCAGAGCCTGATCAACCAGGCTGTTACTGCTGGCCGCACGCAGTCCAACGTACGAACCACAGCCTGGCTGGTCAGGTACCGACTTTAGGTGCCTGTCCAGTGCCTGCTTGAAGACAGCCAGGGGTTTGTTGGTAATCCCCTGATGTATGCTGGGAGGCAGTTGAACAATCTTGGGCCCCTGACACTTATTGTGTTGTCCCTCAACGTGCTAGTGGCACCCCTGCTCTTCATTGGGGATGTTACATCGCCTGCCGAGTCTTTTTCTTTCGTACGGAGTGATTTTTGTGTGCAAGTTTGGTACTAAGCTCTCGAGAATTTTCCATGTGTATATAATAATGATCTCTCCCGCCTGCGTTCTAGAGAGTACAGGTTTAGGAACTTCAAGCGTTCCCAGTAGTTGAGGTGGTTTATCGCACTTATCGTGTGGTGAAGGTTCTCTGCACATTTTCAAGGTCAGCAATTTCACCCGCCTTGAAAGGTGCAGTTAGTGTGCAGCAATATTCCAGCCTAGATAGAACAAGCGATCTGTAAAGTGTCAACATGGGCTTGGCATCCCTGGTTTTGAAGGTTCTCATTATCCATCCTGTCATTTTTCGAGCAGATGCAATTGCTACTTTGTTATGGTCCTTGAAGGTGAGATCCTCTGACATGATCACTCCCAGGTCTTTGACATTAGTTTTTCGCTCTATTGTGTGGTTGAATTTGTTTGACTCTCGATGAGATTTTAATTCCTCACGTTTTCCGTATCTGAGTAATTGAAATTTCTCATCATTGAACTTCATATTGTTTTATGTAGCCCATTTAAAGATTTGGTTGATGTCTGCTTGGAGTCTTGCAGTGTCTTCAACGGTGGACACTGTCATGCAGATTCGGGTGTCATCTGCAAAGGAAGACACGGCACTGTGGCTTATATCCCTGTCAATGTCTGATATGAGGATGAGGAATAGGATTGGAGCAAGTACTGTGCCTTGTGGAACAGAGCTTTTCACAGTAGCTGCCTCAGACTTTACTCTGTTGACTACTACTCTTTGTGTTCTACATGTTAGGAAATTATAGATCCATCTACCAACTTTTCCTGTTATTCCTTTATCACGCATTTTGTGTGCTATTACACCATGGTCACACTTGTCAAGGGCTTTTGCAAAATCTGTGTATATAACATCTGCATTCTGTTTATCTGAATACTACCAAAAAAAAAAACACCATTGAATACTACCAAAACACAACTTATTACTACCAAATCACCAGTGAATACTCCCATAACACCATCGATTACTCCCAAATACAATATTGAATACTCTCAACACACCATTGAATAATCCCATCTAATACAACATTTGATCACCTTCAAAACACTCTCAAACAACATTTGAACACCTTCAAAATCACTATCAAACACTTTTTGAATACTCCCAAATCAACTTTTGAACACCAACACCCACATCACAATATTTGGATAATATTTGGATACCCTCTCGACATGGACTCATCCCATTTGACTCTAAGCGAGCATATCGTCAAGCCCAAGAGACTTAAAGGAAAGTCCCAAATTATTGCCAGTTGGGTTGGCCCTGTGCCCCTCCCCCGAAATATCTGTGTACCTGGCCTACGTTTCCTACCCATCGACGTGTACCTACCCCCTCAACGTAGGTGTTACAAATACCAGCACTATGGCCATGTGGCAGTAGCCTGTGGAATACTACATTCTTGGTCTACCTGGAGTCTACCTGGAGAGAATTCCAGGGGTCAACGCCCCCGCGGCCCGGTCTGTGACCAGGCCTCCTGTTGGACCAGAGCCTGATCAACCAGGCTGTTACTGCTGGCCGCACGCAGTCCAACGTACGAACCACAGCCCGGCTGATCAGGTACCGACTGAGGTGCCTGTCCAGTGCCTGCTTGAAGACAGCCAGGGCTTGTTGGTAATCCCCTGATGTATGCTGGGAGGCAGTTGAACAATCTTGGGCCCCTGACACTTATTGTGTTGTCCCTCAACGTGCTAGTGGCACCCTGCTCTTCATTGGGGATGTTACATCGCCTGCCGAGTCTTTTGCTGTACGGGGGATTTTTGTGTGCAAGTTTGGTACTAAGCCCTCGAGAATTTTCCATGTGTATATAATAATGTATCTCTCCCGCCTGCGTTCTAGAGAGTACAGGTTTAGGAACTTCAAGCGTTCCCAGTAGTTGAGGTGGTCTTATCGCACTTATGCGTGTGGTGAAGGTTCTCTGCACATTTTTAAGGTCAGCAATTTCACCCGCCTTGAAAGGTGCAGTTAGTGCACAATATTCCAGCCTAGATAGAACAAGCGATCTGTAAAGTGTCAACATGGGCTTGGCATCCCTGGTTTTGAAGGTTCTCATTATCCATCCTGCCATTTTTCGAGCACAGGTAAGAAGGGAGGCTCAGCGACAATATGAAAATGATATAGCATCAAAAGTCAAGTCTGACCCTAAGCTGTTGTATAGCCACATCAGGAGGAAAACAACAGTCAAGAACCATGTAATCAGGCTGAGGAAGGAAGGTGGGGAGTTCACAAGAAACGACCAAGAGGTATGTGGGGAGCTCAACATGAGATTTAAAGAAGTATTTACAGAGGAGACAGGAAGGACTCCAGGAATTCAGAATAGGAAGGTATACCAACAAGTGCTGGATGAAATACACACAACCGAGGAGGAGGTGAAGAAGCTGCTATGTGAACTCGATACCTCAAAAGCGGTGGGACCGGACAACATTTCTCCGTGGGTCCTTAGAGAGGGAGCAGAGATGTTGTGTGTGCCACTAACACAAATCTTCAACACATCCTCAATAAAGATACCCAAGTGTTGCATATGTGTCTAATTTACCAACTCGCGGTTCTCTGAACCATTCATCTACATCCATTGAAACTGGGCAACTACCTGAGGCGTGGAAGATGGCAAATGTAGTCCCAATTTTTAAGAAAGGAGACAGACACGAGGCATTAAACTACAGACCTGTGTCACTGACGTGTATAGTATGCAAAGTCATGGAGAAGATCATCGGGAGGAGAGTGGTGGAGCACCTAGAAAGACACAAGCTTATAAACGACAACCAGCACGGTTTCAGGGAAGGAAAATCCTGTGTCACAAACCTACTGGAGTTTTATGACAAGGTAACAGAAGTAGGACACGGAGAGAGGGGCGGATAGACTGCATTTTTTTGGACTGCAAGAAGGCGTTCGACACAGTTCCTCACAAGAGGTTAATGCAAAAGCTAGAGGATCAGGCACATGTAACAGGAAAAGCACTGCAATGGATCAGAGAATATCTGACAGGGAGGCAACAACGAGTCATGGTACGTGACGAGATGTCAGAGTGGAGTTCCACAAGGGTCAGTCCTAGGACCTGTACTGTTTTTGGTATATGTGAATGACATAACGGAAGGGATAGACTCAGAAGTGTCCCTGTTTGCAGATGATGTGAAGTTAATGAGAAGAATCAAATCAGTCGAGGATCAGGCAGGACTACAAAGAGACCTGGACAGGCTACAAGCCTGGTCCAGTAACTGGCCTTGAATTTAACCCTGCCAAATGTAAAGTCATGAATATCGGGGAAGGGCAAAGAAGACCGCAGACAGAGTATAGTCTAGGTGGCTAAAGACTGCAAACCTCACTCAAAGAAAAAGATCTTGGGGTGAGTATAATACCGAGCACATCTCCTGAGGCACACATCAATCAGATAACTGCTGCAGCATACGGGCGGCTGGCAAACCTAAGAATAGCGTTCCAATACCTCACTAAGGAATCATTCAAGACTCTGTATACCATATACGTCAGGCTCATACTGGAGTATGCAGCACCAGTTTGGAACCCACACCTGGTCAAGCACGTCAAGAAATTAGAGAAAGTGCAAAGGTTTGCAACAAGACTAGTCCCAGAGCTAAGGGATTGTCCTACGAAGAAAGGTTAAGGGAAATCGGCCTGACGACACTAGAGGACAGGAGGGTTATGGGAGACATGATAACGACATATAAAATACTGCGAGGTAGAGAGGGGACACAGAAACAAGGGGTCACAATTGGAAGTTGAAGACTCCTATGAGTCAAAGGGATGTTAGGAAGTATTTCTTCAGTCACAGAGTTGTCAGGAAGTGGAATAGCTTAGAAAGCGACATAGTGGAGGCAGGAACCATACATAGTTTTAAGACTAGGTTTGATAAAGCTCATGGAGCAGGGAGAGAGAGGACCTAGTAGCAATCAGTGAAGAGGCGGGGCCAGGAGCTATGACTCGACCCCTGCAACCACAAATAGGTGAGTACAAATAGGTGAGTACACACACACACAGCAACGGTGGCCTGATGGCTAAAGCTCTCGCCTGATGCACGGAGGGCCCGGGTTCAATTCCCGGCGGGGCGGAAACATTTCGAAGTGTTTCCTTACACACACACATACATACAACAGGCCTAGTGTCAAATCGACATGTGCCTAGGACAAAATGGTAACTAACGTGGCAATGCTTTATTTACAGGGAGCAAAATCAGGGTATTTTTTCCAGAATGGTCTGTAATATACCACTGTGGATAAAATACTTTGACATATCTTGAATATTTCTGAGTGAGTTGTCTCTGAATTCATTAATTTTATCGCACTCCAGTACATAATGATGCAGGGTGTGACAATAATCCAACTGGCAAAGTTTACATTTTGTTTGGTCTACATTTGGTGGTGGTGATTTAACCTGCCAAAGATACTTGTAACCCAGCCGGAGGCGGGCGTAGTGACATCCAAGAGTCTGCTTATTTTGTTGGATGCACCATAGACATGTGGCTCCTCCTGCATGATAGAATGATGATAGATGGACTGACTGGTGTCAGTCTCCCTGAGTCTTAAGTCAATAAAATTCAGTTGAAGTTCTTTTCGTATTATTGTTCTCAAACTGCTAACTGACAAGCCAAGATTGTAATCTATCCCCTCTTTGAAAGCATAAAAATTAGCCAATTGAACACTCCTTCTGTACAACACAAAGTGGAAGAAATCGGACGAGAAGAAAAAAAAAGGTCGAAATTGGTCATGCCTTCCCTAAACATTTCAATTTCAGTAACATCGGGAAGTCGAGCTCAATACAACTTATTCTATCAGTAGCCCTTATAGACCCAACAAAGAAGGCGATAAATTTATCCTCCCTGTGAGTTGATTAGTTTTTTGTGTGTTTTATGTGAGATGATGGTCCAAGATGAGTGATGAGGTGAGAAATATTGATGTTGAGAGTGATGTGAGTTATTGATAACCTCATAGACCTAACTTTTGTTCTTTTATTGATGGTAAACATTGACCTTCCCTCCGCTTGTATCTTTCACCAACATATTTCTTCCAGCTCCTCTTGTCTACCACTTATATAACATTATTTGCTGGTATTTTGTGTTATTATTGACAGCCTACTAAGTGATTTAGGCCTTCATAGTCCTAGATATTAAATTTTCTTTAACCTATGAAGCAAATTTCGTCTATTATATTTCATTAATATATTTCTTACAGGTGCTGTGTAACACTTAATTTATCAATGATAATATAATTTTGTGGTATATATCTCACCTGGGGACTTATTTAGGCTCTCATTATTTTTTTACAAAATATAAATTTCGCCCTCTAGTTTTTATTACTTTAACTTTCAGATAACGATGTGTAGCCTTATTTTACCTGTTATATTATATTATTTTGTGTTATATATCCTACCTGGCAAGTAATTTAGACCTTTTTTATTTAGCAACATAAATATTTCATGTGTTAGCCTGCATGTGCGGCCAGCAGTAACAGCCAGGTTGATCAGACCCTGGTCCACCGAGAGGCCGGGTTAGATACCGAGCTGGGTCAGAGACCGGGTCAGGTCATGGACCGGGCCGTGGGGGCCTTGACCCCTTAAGCCCCAGGTGTGATAGAGACAGTTGATCCAAGGAACTGGAGTTGTCATCCACTTCCTTGGACTGAACCACATGTGCCACTAATTTCCTCAAACACTAAATTCCCCTGTGGGTTTAGTGCTTTTCCATTGAATGTAATGCAGAATATAATTAATAATAATAATACTAGCACTCTAGGTATGGTATATAACCTTGGTTATACTAGCACTCCAGGTATGGTATAACCTTGGTTATACTAGCACTACAGGTATGGTATAACCTTGGTTATACTAGCACTCCAGGTATGGTATACCTGGAGAGAGTTCCAGGGGTCAATGCTCCTGTGGCCCGGTCTGTGACCAGGCTTCATGTTGGATCAGAGCCTGATCAACCAGGCTGTTACTGCTGGCCGCACGCAGTCCAACCTACGAACCACAGCCTGGCTGGTCAGATACCGACTTTAGGTGCCTGTCCAGTACCTGCTTGAAGACAGCCAGGGGTTTATTGGTAATCCCCCTGATGTGTGCTGGGAGGCAGTTGAACAGTCTTGGGCCCCTGACACTTATTGTGTTGTCTCTCAATGTACTAGTGGCACCTCTGCTTTTCATTGGGGGATGTTACATCGCCTATCGAGTCTTTTGCTTTCGTAGGGAGTGACTCTCGTGTGCAAGTTTACACTTAAGAACTTCAAGCGTTCCCAGTAATTGAGGTGGTTTATCGCAGTTATGCGTGCCGTGAAGGTTCTCTGCACATTTTCTAGGTCAGCAATTTCACCTGCCTTGAAAGTTGCAGTTAGTGTGCAGCAATATTCCAGCCTAGATAGAACAAGCGATCTGTAAAGTGTCAACATGGGCTTGGCATCCCTGGTTTTGAAGGTTCTCATTATCCATCCTGCCATTTTTCGAGCACAGGTAAGAAGGAGGCTCAGCGACAATATGAAAATGATATAGCATCAAAAGTCAAGTCTGACCCTAAGCTGTTGTATAGCCACATCAGGAGGAAAACAACAGTCAAGAACCATGTAATCAGGCTGAGGAAGGAAGGTGGGGAGTTCACAAGAAACGACCAAGAGGTATGTGAGGAGCTCAACATGAGATTTAAAGAAGTATTTACAGAGGAGACAGGAAGGACTCCAGGAATTCAGAATAGGAAGGTATACCAACAAGTGCTGGATGAAATACACACAACCGAGGAGGAGGTGAAGAAGCTGCTATGTGAACTCGATACCTCAAAAGCGGTGGGACCGGACAACATTTCTCCGTGGGTCCTTAGAGAGGGAGCAGAGATGTTGTGTGTGCCACTAACACAAATCTTCAACACATCCTCAATAAAGATACCCAAGTGTTGCATATGTGTCTAATTTACCAACTCGTCGGTTCTCTGAACCATTCATCTACATCCATTGAAACTGGGCAACTACCTGAGGCGTGGAAGATGGCAAATGTAGTCCCAATTTTTAAGAAAGGAGACAGACACGAGGCATTAAACTACAGACCTGTGTCACTGACGTGTATAGTATGCAAAGTCATGGAGAAGATCATCAGGAGGAGAGTGGTGGAGCACCTAGAAAGACACAAGCTTATAAACGACAACCAGCACGGTTTCAGGGAAGGAAAATCCTGTGTCACAAACCTACTGGAGTTTTATGACAAGGTAACAGAAGTAGGACACGAGAGAGGGGCGGATAGACTGCATTTTTGGACTGCAAGAAGGCGTTCGACACAGTTCCTCACAAGAGGTTAATGCAAAAGCTAGAGGATCAGGCACATGTAACAGGAAAAGCACTGCAATGGATCAGAGAATATCTGACAGGGAGGCAACAACGAGTCATGGTACGTGACGAGATGTCAGAGTGGAGTTCCACAAGGGTCAGTCCTAGGACCTGTACTGTTTTTGGTATATGTGAATGACATAACGGAAGGGATAGACTCAGAAGTGTCCCTGTTTGCAGATGATGTGAAGTTAATGAGAAGAATCAAATCAGTCGAGGATCAGGCAGGACTACAAAGAGACCTGGACAGGCTACAAGCCTGGTCCAGTAACTGGCTCCTTGAATTTAACCCTGCCAAATGTAAAGTCATGAATATCGGGAAGGGCAAAGAAGACCGCAGACAGAGTATAGTCTAGGTGGCCAAAGACTGCAAACCTCACTCAAAGAAAAAGATCTTGGGGTGAGTATAATACCGAGCACATCTCCTGAGGCACACATCAATCAGATAACTGCTGCAGCATACGGGCGGCTGGCAAACCTAAGAATAGCGTTCCAATACCTCACTAAGGAATCATTCAAGACTCTGTATACCATATACGTCAGGCCCATACTGGAGTATGCAGCACCAGTTTGGAACCCACACCTGGTCAAGCACGTCAAGAAATTAGAGAAAGTGCAAAGGTTTGCAACAAGACTAGTCCCAGAGCTAAGGGGATTGTCCTACGAAGAAAGGTTAAGGGAAATCGGCCTGACGACACTAGAGGACAGGAGGGTTAGGGAGACATGATAACGACATATAAAATACTGCGAGGAATAGATAAGGTGGACAGAGACAAGATGTTCCAGAGAGGGGACACAGAAACAAGGGGTCACAATTGGAAGTTGAAGACTCCTATGAGTCAAAGGGATGTTAGGAAGTATTTCTTCAGTCACAGAGTTGTCAGGAAGTGGAATAGCTTAGAAAGCGACATAGTGGAGGCAGGAACCATACATAGTTTTAAGACTAGGTTTGATAAAGCTCATGGAGCAGGGAGAGAGAGGACCTAGTAGCAATCAGTGAAGAGGCGGGGCCAGGAGCTATGACTCGACCCCTGCAACCACAAATAGGTGAGTACAAATAGGTGAGTACACACACACACACAGCAACGGTGGCCTGAAAAGTGTCAACAGATTAGATTTTGCCACCGAAGTGGCTAGTTTATTGTGCACCCCATATCCATCCTGTGGACGGTAGTGCAAGAGCATATGGATACACAAAAGGTCTAGGTACTAGGCCCCCAAAAGGGTTGACAATTGTGCATTTGGATTTATATCTACATTTCACTTATCTGTTACAAGTAAATTTAGGAACTTTGCTTAGTATAACTGATATCTTATTTTCATTAATAAGATATCTTGACATGTCACATAGGTTTGGCATCCCTGGTTTTAAAGGTTCTCATTATCCATCCTGTCATTTTTCTAGCAGATGCGATTGCTACGGTGTTATGGTCCTTGAAGGTGAGATCCTCTGACATGATCACTCCCAGGTCTTTGACATTAGTTTTTCGCTCTATTGTTTGGTTGGAATTTGTTTTGTACTCCGATGAGATTTTAATTTCCTCACGTTTTCCGTATCTGAGTAATTGAAATTTCTCATCATTGAACTTCATATTGTTTTATGTAGCCCATTTAAAGATTTGGTTGATGTCTGCTTGGAGTCTTGCAGTGTCTTCAACGGTGGACACTGTCATGCAGATTCGGGTGTCATCTGCAAAGGAAGACACGGCACTGTGGCTTATATCCCTGTCTATGTCCGATATGAGGATGAGGAACAGGATGGGAGCGAGTACTGTGCCTTGTGGTACAGAGCTTTTCACATTAGCTGCCTCAGACTTTACTCTGTTGACTACTACTCTTTGTGTTCTACTTGTTAGGAAATTATAGATCAATCTACCAACTTTTCCTGTTATTCCTTTATCACGCATTTTGTGTGCTATTACACCATGGTCACACTTGTCAAAGGCTTTTGCAAAGTCTGTGTATATAACATCTGCATTCTGTTTGTCTTCTAGAGCATCCAGGACCATGTCGTAGTGGTCCAGTAGTTCGGACCCACAGGAGCGACCTGCTCTAAACCCATGCTGCCCTGGGTTGTGTAATTGATGGGTATCTAGATGAGTGGCAATCTTGCTTCTTAGAACCCTTCCAAAGATTTTTATGAAATGGGACGTTAGCGCTATTGGTCTGTAGTTCTTTGCTATTGCTTTACTGCCCCCTTTTTGGAGTGGGGCTATGTATGTTGTTTTTAGGAACTGCGGGACGACCCCAGTGTCCATGCTCCCTCTCCATAGGATGCTAAAAGCACGTGATAGGAGCTTCTTGCAGTTCTTGATGAACACGGAGTTCCACGAGTCTGGGCCTGGAGCGGAGTGCATAGGCATGTCATTTATTGCCTTTTCGAAGTCATTTGGCATCAGGGTAATGTCAGATAGACTTGTGTCTGCTAAGTTCTGTGGCACTCTCATAAAAAATTAATTTAGGTCTTCGACTTTCAGTCTGGTTAGCAGCTCGCTAAAAACTGAGTTATACTGGGACTTTAGTAACTCGCTCATTTCCTTGCTTTCATCTGTGTAGGACCCATCCCGTTTAAGTAGGGGCCCAATACTTTGATTTGGCATAAGAAAAGAAATACTTTGGGTTTCTTTCAATTTCATATATGGCTTTTAGTTCTTCCCACTTTTCTTGATTCCTGTAAGATTCCTTTAGTTTTAATTTGATGTTTGCTATTTCTCTGACCAGTGTCTCCCTACGTATTTCAGATATATTATTGGCCTCTTGTTATTCTTTGCCTTCGCCTCTATAGGGAGCGCCTCTCTCATTTTAGTTTACGTCTTCTCCTCCTTTTCCTTAAGGAAATTTGCCTTGAGCAAACCTCAAGTGCCACAGAGTTAATTTGTTCTAGACATAGGTTAGAATCCGTGATGCTTAGGCTATCTTCCCAGTTTATATCATTTAGGACTTGGTTTACTTGGTCCCACCTTATGTTTTTGTTATTGAAGTTGAAATTGGAGAAGGCTTCCTCTCGACTGATCACATTTTGTCGATCTGGGGCTCCCCACATACATGTCTGGACCTCTATTATGTTGTGATCTGAGTATATTTTTTATGATATGATGACATTTCGTATCGGATCATCATTGTTGGTGAAGATGAGGTCCAGTGTATTCTCTAATCTTGCAGGCTCTACTATTTGCTGGTTTAAGGTGAATTTGATGCAGAGATTTAAAAGTTCATGTGTGTGCGAGTTTTCATCTGAGCTGCCTCCTGGTGTTATCTCTGCTACCACATTGTTCGCAATATTCCTCCATTTTAGGTGCCTTATGTTGAAATCCCCCAGGAGCAAGATGTTGGGGGCAGGAGCTGGAAGATTTTCCAGACATTGGTCAATTTTCATAAGGTGTTCCTGGAATTGTTGCGACGTTGCATCCGGAGGCTTGTATACAACCACGATGACATTGGTTATACTTGCACTCCAGGTATGGTATATAACCTTGGTTATACTAGCACTCCAGGTATGGTATATAACCTTGGTTATACTAGCACTCCAGGTATGGTATATAACCATGGTTATACTAGCACTCTAGGTATGGTATATAACCTTGGTTATACTAGCACTCCTAGTAAGTAAGTTTATTCAGGTACGTATACACAAATACAGTTACATATACATAGATTATCATACAAAGCAGCATATGTGTAAAGAACCTAGGATAACCCAAAAAAGTCAGACAGAGTGACTTATTTCCATTGGTATGGTTTATAACTTTGGTTATACTAGATTTAGATTTTGCCATTGAAGTGGCTAGTTTATTGTGCACTTATATCCATCCTGTGGACGGTAGTGCAAGAGCATATGGATACAGAAAAGGCCTAGGAACGAGGCCCCAAAAGGGTTAACAGGAGTACATATGGATTTATATCTACAGTTCACTTATCTGTTACAAGCAAATTTAGGAAATTTGCTTAGTATATCTGGTATCTTATTTTCATTGATAAGATATCTTGACATGTCACATAGGTTATTATACTGTCTATCTCTGTAGTACAGTGGACCCCTGAGTAACGTAAAAACTTCATTCCAGAAGCCTGCTCAAGTGCCATTACCGAATGAATTTACTCCCTTAAGAAATAATGTCAAGTAGGTTAGTCCATTTCAGACCCCCAAAAAATACACTTACAAAAGCACTTACAATATTATACTTACATAATTGTACGATTTCCGGGGTGTTCGTAACTCGGTGGTACACTGTATTCCTAATTTAGTGGACAATTAAGCACATAGTGTTCAAGACAGGCCTGATCACATAATTTGCATTTAGTTTGATCATCATCTGTGTGTCTCCCAAACTGCCAGAAGTAGTACAGTCATACCTCGGTTAACGATGGCGTCGGATAGCGATAAATTTGGTTAGCGATACATTTTTACATCAAAATAGTGACTCCGTTTACGATGATTGCTTCAGTTTACGATGTTCGTCCTGGATGCGTCCGCGTGGCGCCCAGCTGTGCAGGCACTCCAGGGAGCATCAGTGTGCTATTGTTTACAAGCGAGAGCGACCACCACCCACTCATTCATACCAGTATATTGTCATTATTCCACTGTTTTTAGTGCTTGCAACTGCTAAATAAGCTACCATGGGTCCAAGGAAAGCTCCTAGTGCTAAGCCTGTGGTAAAGAGGCTCAGAAATACAGTAGAACTGAAGAAGGAGATAATAGAAAAATATGAAAGTGGAGTGCGTATCACTGAGCTGGCCAGGCTGTATGGTAAAGCCTATTCTACCATCACTACCATTGTGGCTAAGGGAAATACACGTAAAATCAAGGAAGCTGTTGTTGCGAAAGGTGCATATGTGATTACAAAACAGAGATCGCAAGTGCTGGAAGATGTGGAAAATTTGTTGTTGGTGTGGATCAACGAGAAACAGTTAGCAGCAGATACTGTTTCGCAGGCAATAATATGTGAAAAAGCAGGGCAGTTGCATGATGATCTCGTTAAGAAAATGCCTGCAACGAGTGCTAAAGTGAGCGAATTTAAAGCCAGCAGAGCCTGGTTTCAAAAATTTAAGAGTCGAAGTGGCATACATAGTGTTGTGAGGCATGGTGAGGCAGCCAGTTGTGACAAAAGTGCGGCTGAAAAATATGTGCCTGAATTCCAGGAGTACATAGAGGCTGAACAATTCCTCCCCCAACAAGTGTTTAATTGTGATGAAACAGGCCTGTTTTGGAAGAAAATGCCCAACAGGACCTTCATTACTCAAGAGGAAAAGGCACAGCCAGGACATAAGCCTATGAAATCAGGCTAACTTTGATGCTTTGTGCTAATGCCAGTGGTGATTGCAAAGTGAAGCCTTTACTGGTGTATCTTTTTGAAAATCCCCGAGTGTTTGGCAGATGCGGTATCACCAAGTCTAACTTGTGTGTGATGTGGAAGTCTAACAAAAAGGCATGGGTCACAAAGGACATTTTCTTAGAGTGGTTCAATGGCGTGTTTGGCCCCAGTGTGAAGAAACATCTCCAGGAAAATAATTTGCCACTTAAGTGCCTCCTGATAATGGACAATGCTCCTTGTCATCCTCCAAACTTGGTAGAGAAAATTGTGGAGGACTTTAAATTCATCAAAGTGAAGTTCTTGCCCCCTAATACCACTCCTCTCCTCCAGCTCATGGACCAGCAGGTCATTTCCAACTTTAAAAACTCTACACCAAAGCAATGTTTCAAAAGTGCTTTGATGTGACCCTGAACATGAATATAACCCTAAGAGACTTTTGGAAAAACCATTTCCATATCCTGCATTGTGTACACCTTATAGGTAAGGCTTGGGAGGGAGTGACTACCAGGACTTTGAACTCTGCCTGGAGAAAATTGTGGCCAGACTGTGTCCTAGAGAGAGATTTTGAAGGTTTTGGGGCTGAGCCTCAGCACCCTGAGCCTGAGCCTGTTGTGGAAGAAATTGTGGAACTGGGCAAGTCCATGGGGTTGGAGGTGAGTGGTGAGGATGTTGAACAGTTGGTGGAGGAGCACAAGGAAGAGCTAACCACTGAAGATCTGCAAGAGCTTCAACAGCAACTGCAAGAAGAGACCACAGGTCAGGACAATGGTTCAGAGGAGGAGGAGGTGGAACAGAGATGGAAGAAGGTGCCTTCTTCAAGGATTAGGGAGATCTGTGCCAAATGGAGTGATGTGCAAGGCTTTATGGATGAATATCACCCTAACCATGCTGTTGCAGGCCGTGCTGGCAACCTGTACAATGACACAGTGGTGTGTCATTTCAGGGATGTGTTAAAGAATCGCCAGACACAGAGCTCCCTGGACAGATTTTTGGTTAGAGAGGGGTCCAGTGACTCTCAACCTGGTCCTAGTGGCATTAGAAGAAAAAGGCCAATAACCCCAGAAAAGAACTTGCCACCTGCAGTGTTAATGGAAGGGGATTCCCCTTCCAAACACTAGCATACTATACTCCATCCTTTTCCCTCCTCCCGTCCTCCACATATCAACAACTCTTCAATAAATGTAAGTGACATGTTATTGTACTATATTTACATGTATTTCTTTAATGTTCATTAAATTGTGTATTATTTAATGTCAAAAAATTCTAAAAAATATTTTATTTTACTACTTTTGGAAGTCTGGAACGGATTAATTTTATTTCCATTATTTCTTATGGGGAAAATTGATTCGGTTAACGATTGATTCGGTTACAGATATGCCCTCTCTGACGGATTAATATCGTTAACCGAGGTATGACTGTACTTGTAATCAAGTCTAAGCCTGGCCACTACAACATCAGTCAGTCTGTTCACATTGCAAGTTGCTCCATAAACATACTTATCTACATTCATGTTATCATAGTGGGTTATAGATCTACTCAGGCTTCTAACTGCATTCCTATAACAATCATTTTCATTATTTACTTCTCTCCTAATATTATTCCTAATGCTAGACTCAGATATACCAAAATTATATTCTACATTCTCCTTCTGGGTACTCTTCTTGGCTAACATATCAACTTTATCATGAAGGAGTAATCCAATGTGTGATGGGATCCATAGCAATTGTACATTAATTCCTTTGTCCTGGATTTTTGAGTATCTATACCTGGCTTCTCCAATGTGCATGTTGTTGGAGTCATTATACGAGTCAAGAGCCTTCAGTGATGACATAGAATCTGTAATGATGATAGAGTCAAGCTCAGTGTCATAAGTTAGCTTTAGTGGCATTAGGATTGCAAACAATTCAGTTTGCAGTGTAGACGCCCAGTTGTTAATTCTTATGCCTAGTTCAACAAATTTATTATCGTTCTTAACTAGGGAGGTGGCAACAAGAGCAGATGCAGCCCTGCCAGAAGACTCCTGTTTAGATCCATCAGTGTACAGTGGACTCTTGAAAATCATGATTAATCTGTTCCTGAGAGTCCGCCTATTTTCAAAATGGGCGATTTTCAAAACTATTTTCCCCATAAGAAATAATGTAAATCAAATTAATCCGTTCCAGACACCCAAAACTATGTAAAAAATTTTTTTTTTTACATAAAATGTACATTTATCTACACAGAAAACAATGAGACATGAAGTATAAAACAGTAATAACTTGACACTTACCTTTATTGAAGAGTTGTTGATGTGTGGAAGACAGGAGGAGAATAGAGGAAGGAGGAGTTGCTATTGTTTGGAAGGGGAATTCCCTTCGATAGACTTAAGGTACCAAGTCCTTTTCCGGGGTTACTTCCCTTCTTTGTCTTTTACTGCCACAGTACATTCATTACTTACTTTAAAATATTTGTTAGTCTTAATGTAGGGAGAGAGGTGTGTAGTATTTATTTGCAGGAATTCAGTGTAGGTAGCCTGTAGATGTAGGTACACGTATGTAGCCCCCCACCTGGGGCTTCACTGCACAACCATATTATTACACTACACAGCCATATTATTACACTACACAGCCATATTATTACACTACACAGCCATATTATTACACTACACAACCATATTATTACACTACACAGCCATATTATTACCATGTTCACTGAGTTTAATCGTTTCTAACAACTACCTTTAGATGCCATCATAAACAAAGGGAGAAGTAATGAATAATTCATGCAGAGAATTGTAAACAAACACGTATGATGGGCGGTTACTGCATGAGATGCCAGATTTACAGTTTTGTCTAACGCTGCATCAGAGAAAACGTAATGTTTACTCTCCACCCGACTCACCACTCGATAGCATATAAACATTGTATCAATGTTTATATGCTATATGATATGTAACATGTTTCTTACATAATTTTGAAGAAAATATCATAGATGGAGTAATGAAAATGTCTATACTAACCTAAAATAAAGCATTTAACTTAAAATAAGACATTTGTTTGAGCTTGGTGTGGGGAAGTACTCTGGCTGATTTGTGTGGGGAAGTACCCTTCCTGATGTGGGGAAGTACCCTTCCTGATGTGGGGAAGTACCCTTCCTGATGTGGGGAAGTACCCTTCCTGATGTGGGGAAGTACCCTTCCTGATGTGGGGAAGTACCCTTCCTGATGTGGGGAAGTACCCTTCCTGATTTGTGTGGGGAAGTACCCTGCATGGTGTGGGGAAGTACCCTTCGGTGTGTTCTTTCTTGAATTCTACGTGTTTCTTCTTTGCATAGAGCTGGCACTAGACTTTCTTGGGCCATGGTGGTTTATTTAGCAGTTGCAAGCACTAACAATGGAATACAGGGGACCCAGTTTCTAGTTCTTATTTGAAAAACGTGTTTAGTAGCTTTCGTTTCGAGATCGTAAACTGGCTCGTGTTTGTAACGTTTAGACCTTCAGCTGCTCCGCGCCTGCGAAGGACTCAGGGACGCCCGCAGTGAAGGTTCCATTGAAGAACATTCCCAGCGCTCTTTCAAACATTCACATACATTTGGTGTCTTTTTTGGTGGTTTAGTGATTGTCACTGTGAAATAAGTCACCATGGGTCCAAGAAGCTTCCTAGGCACCTTAGTAGCATTCATGCAGGAGTGTAGCATTCTGCAGGAGTGTGCATTCATGCAGGAGTTACATTCAGCAGAGTTTAGCATTCATGCAGGAGTTTAGCATTCATGCAGGGAGTTTAGCATTCATGCAGGGAGTTAGCATTCATGCAGGGAGTTTAGCATTATGCAGGGAGTTTAGCATTAATACAGGGAGTTTAGCATTAATGCAGGGAGTTTAGCATTGATGCAGGAGTTTAGCATTGATGCAGGAGTTTAGCATTGATGCAGGGTGTTTAGCATTGATGCAGGGAGTTTATGCATTAGATGCAGGGAGTTAGCATTGATGCAGGGAGTTTAGCATTGATGCAGGGAGTTTAGCATTGATGCAGGGAGTTTAGCATTGATGCAGGGAGTTTAGCATTGATGCAGGGAGTTTAGCATTGATGCAGGGAGTTTAGCATTGATGCAGGGAGTTTAGCATTGATGCAGGGAGTTTAGCATTGATGCAGGGAGTTTAGCATTGATGCAGGGAGTTTAGCATTGATGCAGGGAGTTTAGCATTGATGCAGGGAGTTTAGCATTGATGCAGGGAGTTTAGCATTGATGCAGGGAGTTTAGCATTGATGCAGGGAGTTTAGCATTGATGCAGGGAGTTTAGCATTGATGCAGGGAGTTTAGCATTGATGCAGGGAGTTTAGCATTGATGCAGGGAGTTTAGCATTGATGCAGGAGTTAGCATTGATGCAGGGATTTGTAGCATTGATGCAGGGAGTTTAGCATTGATGCAGGGAGTGTAGCATTGATGCAGGGAGTTAGCATGATGCAGGGAGTTAGCAGGATGCAGGGACTGGATTTACTTGATGAGGGAAAGTTTCGCAATCAAGGATTTTAAATTTGGGATGCAGGCAGTGTAGCAAATGCGGAGGTTGCATTGATCGAGTTACCCATTGATGCAGCAGCTTTCAATGAAAGGTAGTGTAAATGTAATATTCTCTATATAGATAAATATTAACATATTTAATTGTATAAACAGGCCTGTTTTGGAAGAAAATGCCCTTAGAAGGTTTATTAAATCAATGTAATCTTCAGATGCTATTTCAACTTTCAATAAAGGGTAAGGGATAAATGATTCTAATATATAATATATATATATACATATATATATATTGTTTTTAATTATTTTGTATGTGAATTTTTTTTGTGGAACGGATTAATTGTATTTACATTACAGTAGGGCCCCGCTTTTTGGCGTTTCGTCTTTCGGCGTTCCGTTCATACGGCGAGTTCAAATTATGACCAAAACTTTTGTATACAGCGAGCGTCTTTCAGATACGGCGCGCGCCACCCGGTTTGTTTACATTTTCCGTGAGCACATCTCTCTATTATGTAATCATCACTCTTGGGCACATTAAATGTCCAATTTTACGTTAATATAGACATTTTCATCAATCCATCTATGATATATTCTTCAAAATTATATGAGAAACACGTTACATAGCATATAAACATGCTGTTTATATGCTATATAGGTGTGGTTGCTGGGCGGAGGGAAAACATTACGTAATACTAATAATAATCACTCTTGCGCACATTAAATGTCTTATTTTACGTTAGTATAGACATTTTCATTAATCCATCTATGATATATTCTTCAAAATTATATGAGAAACACGTTACATAGCATATAAACATGCTGTTTATATGCTATGGTGTTGCCGGGCGGAGGGAAAACATTACATAATATAATAATAATCACTCTTGGGCACATTAAATGTCTTATTTTACGTTAATATAGACACTTTCATTAATTCCTATATGATATTTTCTTCAAAATAATTTAAAAATGCGTTACATAGCATATAAACATGATACATACACCCACAGAATAAAAATTGACAAATATGATATTTGTTTACCAAGCGACTTTGTAGAAGTCTGAAGAATTACGCTTTCTCTAGTCAAACATTGAGGGATAACTGTAGAAAAATATTCCTTTCATATGCCTTCACTCTATATATAGTTATTCACGACCCTTGTGGGTTTAGCACTTCTTTTTTATTATGATAATAATAATGGTAATACAGTGGTACCTCGACTTACGATATTAATCCGTCAGAGAGGGCATATCTTAAGGCGAAACAATCGTTACTCGAATAAATTTTCCCCATAAGAAATAATGGAAATAAATTTAATCCGTCCAAGACTTCCAAAAGTAGTTAAATAAAATATTTTTTAGAACTTTTTGACATTAAATAATACAGAATTTAATGAAGAATACCTAAATACACATGTAAATATTGTACAATAACATGTCACTTACATTTATTGAAGAGTTGTTGATGTGTGGAGGATGGGAGGAGGGAGAAGGTGGAGTAGTATGCTAGTGTTTGGAAGGGAATCCTTCCATTAACACTGCAGGTACCAAGTTCTTTTCTGGGGTTACTTCCCTTTTTCTTTTAATGCCACTAGGACCAGCTTGAGAGTCACTGGACCTCTTTCTAACAATAAATTTGTCCAGGGAGCTCTGTGTCTGGCGATTCTTTAACACATCCCTGAAATGACACACCACTGTGTCATTGTACAGGTTGCCAGCACGGCCTGCAACATCATGGTTAGGGTGATATTCATCCATAAAGCCTTGCACATCACTCCATTTGGCACAGATCTCCCTAATCCTTGAAGAAGGCAATTCTTCCATTTTGTTCCACCTCCCTCCTCCTCTGAACCATTGTCCTGACCACTGCTCCTTGTTCCAGTTGCTGTTGAAGCTCTTGCAGATCTTCAGTGGTTAGCTCTTCCTTGTGCTCCTCCACCAACTGTTCCACATCCTCACCACTCACCTCTAACCCCAAAGACTTGCCCAATTCCACAATTTCTTCCACAACAGGCTCAGGCTCAGGGTTCTGATGCTCAGCCCCAAAACCTTCAAAATCCCTCTCTAGGACACAGTCTGGCCACAATTTTCTCAGGCAGAGTTCAAAGTCCTGGTAGTCACTCCCTCCCAAGCCTTACCTATAAGCTTTACACAATGCAGCATATGGAAATATTTTTCCAAAATTCTCTTAGGGTTATATTCATGTCTGTGGTCACATCAAAGCACTTTTGAAACATTGCTTTGGTGTAGAGTTTTAAAGTTGGAAATGACCTGCTGGTCCATGGGCTGGAGGAGAGAGTGGTATTAGGGGCAAGAACTTCACTTTAATGAATTTAAACTCCTCCACAATTTTCTCTACCAAGTTTGGAGGATGACAAGGAGCATTGTCCATTATCAGGAGGCACTTAAGTGGCAAATTATTATCCAATATATATTTCTTCACACTGGTGCCAAACACGCCATTGAACCAATCTAAGAAAATGTCCTTTGTGACCCAAGCCTTTTTGTTAGACTTCCACATCACACACAAGTTAGACTTGCTGACACCGCATCTGCCAAACACTCGGGATTTTCAAAAGATACACCAGTAAAGGCTTCACTTTGCAATCACCACTGGCATTAGCACAAAGCATCAAAGTTAGCCTGTCTTTCATAGGCTTATGTCCTGGCTGTGCCTTTTCCTCCTGAGTAATGTAGGTCCTGTTGGGCATTTTCTTCCAAAACAGGCCTGTTTCATCACAATTAAACACTTGTTGGGGAGGAATTGTTCAGCCTCTATGTACTCCTGGAATTCAGGCACATATTTTTCAGCCGCAATTTTGTCAGAACTGGATGCCTCACCATGCCTCACAACACTATGTATGCCACTTCGATTCTTAAATTTGTGAAACCAGCCTCTGCTGGCTTTAAATTCGCTCACTTCAGCACTCGTTGCAGGCATTTTCTTAACAAGATCATCATGCAACTGCCTTGCTTTTCACATATTATTGCCTCCGAAACAGTATCTCCTGCTAACTGTTTCTCGTTGATCCACACCAACAACAACCTTTCCACGTCTTCCAGCACTTGTGGTCTGTGTTTTGTGATCACACATGAACCTTTTGCAACAACAGCTTCCTTGATTTTACTTGAATTTTTCTTGGCCACAATGGTAACGATGGTAGAAAAGGGTTTACCATACAGCCTGGCCAGCTCACTGATACGCACTCCACTTTCATATTTTTCTATTATCTCCTTCTTCAGTTCTATCGTACATGTATTTCTGTTCCTCTTTGCCACAGGCTTACCACTAGGATCTTTCCGTGGACCCATGGTAGCTTATTTAGCAGTTGCAAGCACTAAAAACAGTGGAATAATGACAATATACTGGTATATACACACACAACCCGCACATATAAAAGAGGAGCTTACGACGACGTTTCAGCCCGACTTGGACCATTTACAAAGCACACTAACACACAAAGAGGGGGAAGGGGTATTTATAGGCAGGCAGACAGGGGAGGGTACCAGAGAGTGGGGTAATAATGGAGTAAGTAGTGGAAGTGTGTGTATTGTTCCAGTCACGGTATTGTGCCTTTTTGTTATTTATTAATATACTGGTATGAATGCGTGGGTGTGGGTGGGTGGTCGCTCTCGCTTGTAAACAATAGCACACTGACGCTCCCTGGAGTGCGCGCTCAGCTGGGCGCCAGGCGGACACGTCCGGTATGAATGTCGTTACACGAAGCAAACATCGTTACTCGCAATCAATTTTTTTACGTTATAAATATCGGTACTCGAAAATAATGTAAGATGACAACATCGTAACTCGAGGTACCACTGTACTATCATTAACTCTAAAAATAGTGTGTTGCATGAGAATGGGAGTGTTGCTGTTTGTTTATTTTGTACTAACTTGTACACAATGTAAGAGTATTTGTATTGTGAGGTAATTATTATTATAATAAAAAAAATTATTTTGAGGTAAAAGTCTCACAAACTCTTACAAACGTATGTGAATGAACTAAAAATGGACACGTATTAATCGCATTCATTTCGCCTGACGGAGTGATCGCCCACTACCTGTTCAGTTTGTTTTTTACCTTGTCTGAACTCCGTATCTCGTTCTCTCTCTTGTTTACTCTTTCGTTTACTAGTTGGCTCTCATTGACTATGGCGTCTAAGCTTAGTTGTGATAAAAAGAGGAGTCGTAAGCCTCTTACTTTAAGTGCCAAGTTAGAAATGATTAAACTCAGTGAAAGGACTTTTGTGGGTTATCCTGGGTTGTCTACGCATATTTGCTATGTATGATAATCTATGTAACTGTATTTGTGTATACCTGAATAAACTTACTAACAAGGTATATGTTAATCGCTGAGATAGTCATCAAATACAGTTACATATAGCAGCATATATGTAGAGAACCCAGGATAACAAGATGTACTCATCTAATTGTGGTTGCAGGGGTCGAGACTTAGCTCCTGGCCCCGCCTCTTCACTGACCGCTACTAGGTCCTCTCTCTCCCTGCTCCATGATCTTTATCATACCTCGTCTTAAAGCTATGTATGGTTCCTGCCTCCACTACATCACTTGCCAGACTATTACACTTCCTGACTACTCTATGGCTGAAGAAATGCTTCCTAACATCCCTTTGACTCAGATTCCTAACATCCCTTTGACTCATCTGAGTCTTCAACTAACACTCTTGCTAGGAGCTAATGCTGCTGGGGATTGCAAGTTAAAACCTATGATAATTTATCACTCAGAGAATCCTAGGG